>QXEO01001040.1:0-69294 GCA_007115705.1 Dactylis glomerata
CAAACCTATACGCCGGCGACCCCTTCTCACCGGCCACCGCGCTACTCCGAATTTTGCCATCCGGCGAGCTGATCGCTCGAGGAGAGAAGACACTCTCCTCTTTCTAAAAAAAATCGGTCAGGAGAAATGACTGAACGGGCGTAGCTACGGCTCAACCCGATGAGTATGGGACCGATAAGACAGACACCATCCCCACCCGCGAATCTCAAAGACAACATCAGACGGCTAGAAAAACGACTGTGCGCGAATTGATAAACAGCTAGCTGGTTTGTTTACAAAATCTTGATGTATGCCATGTGTTCTCGCCCTGATTTGTCCATATGCTATGAGTTTGTTGAGTCGATACATGGCTAACCCTAGTAAAGAACATTGGAAGATTGTTCATGGATTTTCAGGTATCTTCGTGGCACTTTCAAAGATTGTTTGAAGTTTGGTAGAAAGGAAAGGGACTGGACTTGTTGGCTAGGTGGTTCGGATTATGCTGTTGATTTGGATAGAGAAGGTCCCGTACAGGTTAGTGTTTACTATTGTGATTGTGTTGTGTGAGTTTGAGGGCAACGTTGCAACCAATTGTTGCCCAATCTACTATGGGGCTGAATATATGGCTATTGCTGAAGCATGTAGAGAGTCTGTTTGGTTGAAAGGTTATATGCTGAGCTTTCTAGTGATGATTCTTGCGTAAACCTGTTTTGTGACAGTCAAAGTGCTATATACTTAACTAAAGATCAAATGTTCCATGAGAGGAGCAAGAAACATTGATGCCAAATACCATGATGTGGGAAATGTGGTCGCTAAAGGTAAACTCAAGGTATGCAAGATTAGTATCATGAGAATCCTGCTGATATGATGACAAAGTCAGTTTCTGTTGCTAAGTTTGAGCTTTGCTCAAGCTTAGTTGGTATAACTGTTTAGCCCTAGTGGCTGTTTGGCGCCGAAAGATTTTCTTGTTTGCTTAGGAGATTGTTGAAGTTCATGCTACAAGGAATTTATCTCAAGGTGGAGTTTGTTGTACGTTGATCCAAATTCTATAAGAAGGCTAACGACGAAGCGAAGTGAGGCCCGTCGCCGAGAGGCTTGGGCCCTAACAGGAACGCCTGTGGGGGGTGCGGGGGGCGACAGCCCCCCACGGTATGGATCGTTGCCGCCGCCTATATATATTTTTTTGTAAGCCGTCGGCTAGGTTTTATGACATCATAAGATAATCTACGGCGTTTATAAACACACTTCCGATATAGTGAAGTTTTGCTGGCTGACGCCCGTGATTTTTACTTTTTTTGTTGGAGAGGTTTTTCATATTAAATCTTATGTCTCCGTGCTGTGATTTTTTTTCGTTCTTTGTTATTGGCTATCGCTTTTGTAACACGATCTCATCTCATGCATATGGCCGCCGTGACGGCCGGTCGAGCTAATGCGGCCGGCAGCGCATCGATCGTCTGCAGGTCTGTTACTGTGTTACATGAAACTCTATCTGCAACGCCATGCTCGAATGCTAACGAACGCTGGTGTGCATGGTGCAATCAGATGCACGACTACTATTGTACTCCATCATGCATGTCAGCCAATCCCAGCACCACTTCATGGGGAACTTCTGCAAGTCCACCCAATCAACGTCTAGCCAATGAGCCATTGTCTCGAAATTTCCAGGAAAAATGCATGATTGCCAACAGCTCGATCGTAACGTACGCACGTCGCTGAAACTAAACGCCTTTTAGCAATCAATCGGGTTGTGAGTTGGCCGGAGCCGGTCCCCGGGAAGCAGCACGCGAAGGATAATGGGAGGAGCGGCGGCATGAACAGGAGCTCCCAATCAATCAATGGCGTTACGGCCGGACCGTACCTGTTACGTGCACAGCAGCCAGCTAGCGCGCCGCTGGAGGCTCGGCGCCATCACTCCCTGTTGCGGCGTGGTCGCTGTCATGCCGGAGATCGATTCCGTACTGTGACCGGCCAGCTCGATCGACGATTCCGGCGTGCCGTTGCAGGAGTACATTAGCCATATTCGGCCGGCCAGCTGTTCAAAAGCTCCACCGGCGAGCACCATCGGACTACTTTCCTCTGCGCGGTCGCCGTCAAGAAAATGGAAGGAGGAGTGGAGGAACAAGGCCGCAATCATCTATATCGATATCTATACCAATATAAAAAAATACAGAAAGGGACAGATCTAACAAATTTTAACCATTAGATTGGCATCTAATGATCCAAAACGTCACCATCATTAGCGCTAAAACACCCTGAACGGATAACACACGGTCACACCGGTTCAGAAAAAAAAACACCCTCATTAGCGCTGATTCCCAGTCCGCCGCCACGCAGACCGCACCGCCGACGCCCCGACGCAGAACTCCGCTTGACGCCAGGCCTCCGCACGCAGACCTCCGCCCGACGCCCGACGCAATCCCGCCGCGGCTAGACGCCAGGCCGTCGCCGCCTCCGCCCGACGCCATCCCGCCACCACCGCACGACGCCGGCACGTCTCTCCGCTGCCGCATGCCGCCACGCCGTCGCCCGCCGCCTGCCGAGCGCTACCCGCTCTGTCTTCGCCGCGACTCCTCTTCCCACACATCCGTGTCGCATCCAAGCTCCCCATGGCCGCTTTCCTCCGCCTTTGTGTGCTCGCTCGCTGTTCCCAGGCCGTAGGCACCCGAGGTATATATGTTGTACGTCGTACGCCTCGATTCCCATGGCCGCCTTCAAACGGGAACTGTGACGAGGCTGAGAGGTACGGTGCTCCAACGTCAATGATCTGCTGTGCCGAACCCTATCCATCAACCCTGCAGGTCTCTCTCTTTCAGTTAGGACCTGCTGGTCTCTCGATCTAGACTGCTGATCTCTCTCTCTCTTCGTTCCACATGAACAGTTTCTTCTAGGTTCTTCTTTTTTTCAGGAGATGGCAGTGTTGTGGGGGAAAGAGGAGGCAGAGGCGGAGGTGGGCATGCTGAAATTAGTCCTGGTGTGTATCCCCTATTAGGTGCATAATGGTAGAAACATGTAAGTCTAGCTCGAATGATATTTTTAAGCAGGTGCAGAACACTAGTGGAAAAAGAGGCTTCTATCCGCCACTTTTAGTCTCCAAACTATTTGGGCCGAGACTAAAGGGGGCATTAGTCCCGGTTCGTGCCGCTGGGGTACGGCCAGCACTAGTCCCGGTTCGTAATGGACCTTTAGTCCCGTCGGGGGTGGCGGGCAGAACCCCACTAGCGGCGGCCTCTTAGTCCGGCCCGTGTTAACAACCGGGACTAAAGGGCGACCTTTAATCCCGGCCTTTAACACGGCCCGGGACTAAAGGCCCCGCCTATAAAATGGAGCTTCTCTTCCCCCGAGCCTGCCAGTACACTAATGGTGGTCGGAAGCTTGGCTTGAGTGGGGAGGTCATGCCCAATTTTTTTTATCAAAATTATCTAAGATTTTGAGTTATTTCATCTATCCAATTGGTTCAAAAGGTTAGCAACTTCACTCTCTCATCTTTAATTGCTAATTAGCTCATATATGCTCTAGATGTGGTGAGATTTGTGGCTTTAATTTGGGAGTAATTATGGGAGTTTATTTGATTTATATAGAATTTGAGCTAAATTAATTCCTTAGTTTGCACATGTGTAGAGGTGGTGTACTTGTATGTTGACCAAAATGAGTATGGAGTAGAAATTTGTCATGCACATATATAGCTCTTTTTATGCTCAAAAAAATAGAGGGATTTGTGGAGTAATTAATGTTAGAAAGTAATGTGGGGGTAATTGTGAGCTTATGTGATTTACAATAATAACTTTTGAGTAGGATTTGTTTGCAATAATAACTTGTAAGTATGAGGCATTTTCTTGATTGATTTCCATGCACATAGCTCTTTTATTTATTCCAAGAAAATAGAGGGATTTGTGGAGTAATTTTAGAGAGTAATGTGGGGGTATATATGATTTATATGCAATGTGAGTTCATTCCTTGTATTAATTTGGTTTATTATATACTTACATAATAATGCAGATGAACCGGCAATGGATGTACGGTAGCCGAGTCTCAAGCGAGTTCATTAAGGGCTTACAGGATTTCCTCCGTGTGGCTGATGCGAACAAGCGGAATGGTTTTGTTGTCTGTCCATGTAGTGTGTGTAAGAATCAGAAGAATTACTCTTCCTCAAGAACCCTTCACGTGCACCTGCTTCAGCACGGTTTCATGCCCAGCTACAATTGTTGGACCAAGCACGGAGAAAGAGGTGTTACAATGGAAGACAATGAAGAAGAGGATGATGACAACTATCCTGGATTCCCTGAATACGGTGATACTTTCATGGGAGAAGCTGAAGGGGGAGCTGAAGGGGAAGCTGAAGGAGACCACATGATGAGCCCCCTGATGATCTCGGTCGGACCATTGCTGATGCACGAGAGAATACAAAACTAATAAGGAGAGGGAGAAGTTGGATCGCATGTTAGAGGATCACAAAAAGTCCTTATACCCAAACTGCCAAAATGGTCTGAAAAAGCTGGGTAGCACACTTGAATTGCTGAAATGGAAGGCAGAGGAAGGTCTATCTGACTCCGGATTTGAAAAGTTGCTGAAAAGATGAGGAATATGCTTCCAAAGGATAACGAATTGCCCACCAGTACGTACGAAGCCAAAGAAGATTGTCTGCCCTCTAGGTTTAGAGGTTCAGAAGATACATGCATGTCCTAATGACTGCATCCTCTATCGTGGTGACTACGAGAATTGACTGAATGCCCGATATGCACTGCATTGCAGTATAATCAGAGGAGATGACTCCGGTGATGTTGAGGGCGAGCCCCCCAAGAAGAGGGTTCCTGCCAATGATGTGGTCTGCTCCGATAATACCACGGTTGAAACGTTTGTTTCGGTGCAAAGAGCATGCCAATTTATTGCGATGGCACAAAGAGGATCGTTTGTCAGACAGGAGTGAGACACCCCGCTGATGGGTCTCAATGGAGAAAGATCGACAATAAGTTTAAAGATTTTGCAGGTGACACAAGGAACATACGGTTTGGTCTAAGTACAGATGGCTTCAATCCTTTTGGGGAGCAGAGCTCCAGTCATAGTACCTGGCCCGTGACTCTATGCATCTATAACCTTCCTCCTTGGTTGTGCATGAAGCGGAAGTTCATTATGATGCCAGTGCTCATCCAAGGTCCGAAGCAACCCGGCAACGATATTGATGTGTACCTAAGGCCATTAGTTGATGAACTTTTAGAGCTGTGGGCCAAACCAGGTGTACGTGTGTGGGATGAGCACAAACAAGAGGAATTTGACTTACGAGGGTTGCTGTTCGTTACCATCAATGATTGTCCTGCTCTTAGTAACATTTCAGGACATACAAACAAGGGATACAAGGCATGCACGCACTGTTTACAAGAGACTGAAAGTATATATTTAGCTAATTGTAAGAAGAATGTGTACCTATCGCACCGTTGATTTCTTAGCAAAACTCATGCCGTAAGAAAAAAAAAGGCAAGCATTTCAACGGTAAGGCAGATCACCGGGACAAGCCTAAGGAACATACTGGTGATGATTATTCGATATGTTCAAAGATATAGAAGTAATCTTTGGAAAGGGTCCTGGCGGACAATCTGTTCCGCATGATGCAGATGGAACGCACCCATGTGGAAGAAGAAATCTATATTTTGGGAGCTTGAGTATTGGAAATTCCTAGAAATCCACTCTGCAATCGACGTGATGCATGTGACAAATCTTTGCGTGAACCTGCTAGGCTTCTTGGTTGTGTATGGGAAGACAAAAGATACAAAGGAAGCTCGACAGGACCTGCAACATGTGAAAGACCCAGAAGACCAACATCCAGAACTGTTTCAAGGTCGCGCCAGCTACGCTCTACTAAAGAAGAGAAGATCACCTTTTTTGAATGCCTGAACAGTATCAAGGTCCCGCTAGATTCTCATCAAATATAAAGAGAATAATAAATGGCAGAGAAAAAGTTCCAAAACCTAAAGTCTCATGACTGCCACGTGATTAGATTCATGCAATTGCTTCCAGTTGCATGAGGGGCTTCTACCGGAAATGTTCGACTAGCAATTGTGAAGCTATGTGCATTCCTCAATGCAATATCTCAGAAGGTAATCAATCCAGAAGATCTACCATGGTTACAGAATGATGTGGCCCAATGTCTTGTCAGCTTCGAGCTGGTGTTCCCACCATCGTTCTTTAATATTATGACGCACTGATGACCCACAAGTATAGGGGTGTATTGTAGTACTTTCGATAAATAAGAGTGTCGAACCCAACGAGGAGCAGAAGGTGTTGATGAGTGGTTTTGATCAAGGATTCACTGTAAATACTAGCAAACAGGTTTTCAGGGGTATTTGGTAATACGAGTAAATAAAGTGCGAGTAAATAAAAGACAGTAGTAACAATTGCAGCAAGTGGCCCAATCCTTTCTTCAGCAAAGGACAAGCCGGTTGTGCAACTTATAATAACCAAACGTTCTCGAGGACACATGGAGTTTCTGTCAAGAGCTGTCGCTTCATAAAGCCAATAGTCTTTATTGGTTTGATAGGTGTTATGGTGGTGAACCTGTGCTAGTGCACTACCCTTACTAGGATAAATACACACTTGTGATTATACCCCTTGCAAGCATCCGCAAATACAAAAAAGTAATTAAGATAAATCTAACCACAGCCTTAAGCTCTAAGATCCTACGCTCCCTGGTGCAATGATTTCCCAACGGACGTTTAGGTTTCTGTCACTCCAGCAACCCCACAATTGGTAGCCAAATACACAATGCATCTCACTAGGCCCATAAATGGTGAAGTATCATGTAGTCGACGTTCACATGACACCACTAGTGAAATAGCACCACAACAATATCAAACCATTAAATATTTCTCAACAATAATTCACTACTAACATCTTGACTTCTCTCATGTCCTCAAGAACTAAATGAACTACTCACAAGACATCATATGGATCATGATCAGAAGTGAAATAATGGTAAATAACAATCTGAACATAAACCTTAATTCAATGGTTCCACTCAATAGCATCAACTACAAGAGTAATCAACACCAGGAAAGTTTCCCCTATGAATATAACAAGATCCAACTCAAGATGTTACAGCGGGATGGCGTGGTGATGGTGGAGATGAAGGTGCTGGTGATGGAGATGATGATGATGATGATGATCCCGATGAAGTCCGGTGCGATGGTGATGACGATGGCGACGATCTCCCCTCTCCGGGAAGGAATTTCCCCGGCAGATTTCTGCCTGCCGGAGAGCTTTTCTCTCTCTGGTGTTTTCCACCCCGCAGAGGCAGCGGTGTCTAACTCTGAGCCTCCCCTCTGACTTAGGTTTTCGGGGACGATGAAGTACGCGAAGGGGCGAGACCAGAAGTGGGCCAGGGTGGCCTCACACAGGGCTGGCGCGGCCAGGGGGCAGGCCGCGCCACCCTGGCGTGAGGGCCCCTCCTGGCTCCTCTCGACTCCTCCTTCTGGCTTCCTGAGTCTTCTGGGAAAATATAATTTCTTGGTATTTTTCTAGAATTTTCCTGATCTTCAAAATATGGTCCCTTGATGGTCCTTTTTCCAGCAGAATCCTGACTCCGGCAGCAAATCCTCCAATGATCATCAAACATGTGAAAACAAAGGAAATAACATAAGTATCAACTCTGAATATGAAATATATCAATGAATACAGTAAATTATGATACAAAATAGTGATGCAAAATGGACGTATCAACCCCCCAAGCTTAGACCTCGCTTGTCCCCAAGCGAAAACTAAACTCGGTAAACATGACCACAGGTTTATGGAGTGAAGTGTCGATAATAAAAATACGGACAAGAAGCATCACATTCACCAAGGCACAAATTATAATAGACAGCAACTTCCCTTTATAAGATATAGACTTGCAATAGGTAAAAGGGAATCACATGTAAAGATGCACAAGGTAAACTATAATTGGCAATGGCAAACCTTAGTTCTTGGTCAAAGAATGATGAACAAGCTATTCTTTCTTTTAAACGGAGCCTTTTAAAACAGAGCTAATATAGCAAAGACCATATGCTCAACAAAATAAACTTTTGCATTCATAGAAAGCTTTCAAAGATATATTCCTTCAGACAAAAGCATTATACAAAACAAGGAAGATAGTAAACATGATTAAACTGATCAATATATGGATGAGTGAAACATAACAACTCAAATGCTTGCTTGAGATAGAGGGAAATAGGTTGACTCAACATAAAAGTAAAAGATAGGCCCTTAGCAGAGGGAAGCAGGGATTAAACATGTGCTAGAGCTTTTTATTTGCAAAACAGAGGTAAAAAGTTATTTTGAGAGGTGGTTGCTTTTGTCAACGACTAGCAACGGAGTTCTTGATATCTTCCATACTAAACAAGTGAGAGCGGTTCTGAGATGTTTGATTAATTGGCACATTGGTGCTCTTTTATAGCTTTGCACTCCTCCCCACCTGTTTCCTTTCTCAAACCATGGCTAACCGATTCCATCGGGTGCCGACCAACTTTCACATACCATGGAGGAGTGCTCTTTTCTTTCTTTTCTTTTTGAGATTATAATGGTCTGACCAGCTCCCTTGCAAAATTAGTGACGAGCAGATGAAGCTGCCTAGTCGAGGGGTACTTAATTTAGTATGGAAGATAACAAACCCATCCACTACGTCCTCATGAGCTAAAAACAGTGGCACAAAATGAGAAGTATTTGAAGATTTTTGAAAGGTAGCACATGAAAATTTACTTGGAATGGCTTGAAATACCATGCATAGGGATTTCTAGTGGACTCTTTGGAAGTGACTTGGCTTTGGGATTTGGATGCACGAGAAGTATTCCCTCTCAGTACAGGTTTTTGGCTAGCAAGGCTGGGTAGCAAGCATAAGAGTTGCATGAAACAGACAAACATACATATAATAAGAACAATCATGCAAACTCCCTTGAAGGTACAATGATTTTGACCTTAGGAATAACAATGCTTATAAGCCAAACATGAAGGATAAACTGAAGTGATGTAACTACAAGCACTTCTTATTCTTTTCTACTCAAACCTCAAGGTAAAGTTGCTACTGACCAAGCTAGGTTTGCCAAAACCAACTAAATTTACTCATGCTCCCAGAGTGATACCAATACCAAGCAACAAGACTAGTCATACAAGAGAGATTGCAAACTAACATAAAGTGTGCGGAAAGTAAACGATAAAACTTCTCATTAATATTTCATTATCGCAACTCACACCAAGGGATACATAGATAACCAACTAAGGAGGATACTTCCAAACTGCAAACTATTCTATAAGATAACTTCTCTATTCATGATATGACTCTACTTGAAAAGTAAATGAGCAAAAGGTAATGATGTGATACCATGGCACTCCCCCAAGCTTGGAACAAGCCAAGGGGATGCCTATACCGATGACGAATTACTCCTTGGGTGGTGGCGGTGGATAATCTTTAATAAGCTTCTCAATCAAATCTTTCAGATCATCAATCTTGTGCTCGAGGTTACGAATCATCTCAGAATTGTGCTCAACACGGTTCATGAACCTGTCAGCAAGAGAATCCCAGCTCTTGGAATTATTTCCCCATCCTTATTCACTCTTGGAGCTTTCTATCCCTGCATTGTTAGAACGATCTATATCCCAGCCAGAGGGTAATCGTGATCTGGGCACCTTTTGAAACTGATGTTCATGAATTAGAGTATGGAAAGGATTTTGGCCTGACGGAGATGTCTGTGGAGCTAAGGTGTGACGCGACACACCCCCTCCGGTCCTTATGCGAGCACTCTTCTTGAACTTGTCATGATCTGTCACCAACCCTATGCTGGCAATCATGGTGTTTGGCCTTGAACTTTGATCTTCCTCCTCGTCTTCACTTTCAACCTCTTCTTTCAGCCGGAAGTCTTTGGTGTCATCTTCCGGAGGTGTCTTCTCCTTATCATCGCTTGAAGAGGCCATGGCTCCCCCAAACTTAAGATCAACACCTGACAGAAACAGCTCGAAACAAAACACGACGAGAAAACAATATACAGACCTCGGGGACTCCGGGGGGTTAAATAGGCAAAAATTATACATCGAAACGAAATCACAGAAGGAAACCGGGACGGAAACGAGTTCCGGGGTGCTCTCACACCTGGGTGGCGCGGCCAGGGGTGGGCCCGCGCCACCTATGTGTGAGAAGCACACGGACTCCTTTTCCTGCCCGTTTTCGTCTCGTGATTTTTCATATTTAGTAAAAACAGCAAAAATATTAAAGACAGAGCTTTTCGCGAAACTTCTCTGACTAGAACTGTTACCTATTCGAAAACGAACTCTCCAGGTACCTGCAATTTTTCTTGGATGAATTCTTCCAGAGAAACTGTTTCAATAACATCAACATCTTCATTATAAGAATCTCCAGAAATATAATGTTTGAGTCTTTGCCCATTCACCACTTGTGTAGAGTCATCCTTTAGTGAAGCAATCTTAATAGCACCTGAGCGATACACTTCCTCAATAACATATGGTCCTTCCCATTTTGAAAGTAATTTTCCTGCAAAAAATCTGAGACGAGACCTATACAATAGAACTTTCTCACCAACATGAAACTCTCTCTTAAGAATTCTCTTATCATGCCATTTCTTGACTTTCTCTTTGAAAGTCTGGCATTCTCATACGCTTCATTTCTCCACTCATCTAGAGAACTCACATCTAATAACCTTTTCTTACCAGCTAGTTTAAAATCTCTGTTAAGCTCTCTCACTGCCCAAAAAGCTTTGTGTTCTAATTCTAAGGGCAAATGACACGCTTTTCCGTAAACCATCTTATAAGGAGACATACCCATGGGGTTCTTATAAGCAGTTCTATAAGCCCATAAAGCATCGTTTAACTTACTAGCCCAATTTTTCCTAGATCTATTGACAGTCTTCTGCAAGATAGACTTGATTTCTCTATTAGAAAGCTCTACCTGCCCACTAGTTTGGGGATGATAAGCAAAAGCAATTCTATGATTAACATCATATTTAGCAAGAGTTTTTCTAAAACCACCGTGAATAAAATGAGAACCTCCGTCCGTCACAAGATATCTAGGCACACCAAACCTAGGAAAAATAACATCCTTAAGCATTTTTAACGAGGTCTCACCATTGGCACTCTTTGTAGGTATGGCTTCTACCCATTTAGTAACATAATCAACAGCAACAAGTATATGGGTATAGCCTTTTGAAGGAGGAAAAGGACCCATAAAGTCAAATCCCCAACAATCAAACGGTTCAATAACAAGAGTGTAACTCATAGGCATTTCATTGCGTCTAGAAATATTACCAACTCTTTGACATTCATCGCAAGATAAAACATACCTTCTGGCATCTTTAAAGAGGGCTGGCCAATAAAAACCTGATTATAGAACCTTCTGCACGGTTCTATCTCCAGCATGATGCCCTCCATAGGCGCTGCTATGGCATTTTCTTAATATCTCTTGTTGCTCATATTCCGGTACACATCTTCTCATAATACCATCAACTCCTTCTTTATATAAGTGTGGGTCATCCCAAAAGTAATGCCTCAAATCATAGAAGAATTTTCTTCTTTGCTGAGCTGTAAAGGTTGGAGGCAAATACTTGGAAACAATAAAGTTAGCATAATCAGCATACCAAGGAAGGTCTCGCGAAGTTACATTTATTGCAGCCAACTGTTCATTTGGAAAACTATCATTAACAGGAATAGGATCAAAAGAAATGTTTTCCAATCTAGACAAGTTGTCAGCCACAGGATTTTCAGCACCTTTCCTATCTATGATATGCAAACCAAACTCTTGTAAAAGCAACACCCATCTAATAAGCCTAGGCTTAGCATCCTTCTTAGTCATAAGATATCTAATAGCAGCGTGATCAGTATGAATAGTAACTTTAGATAAACAATGTAAGATCTAAACTTATCACATGCAAAAACAACAGCAAGAAACTCTTTCTCAGTAGTAGCATAATTCTTCTGAGCAGCATCAAGAGTCTTACTGGCATAATGAATAACATTCAACTTATTATCTACGCGCTGTCCAAGAACAGCACCAACAGCAAAATCACTAGCATCACACATAATTTCAAAAGGTAAATTCCAATCAGGTGGTTGAACAATAGGAGCAGTAGTTAAAGCCTTCTTAAGAGTTTCAAAAGCTTCCTTACAATCATCATCAAAGACAAACGGTACATCTTTTTGAAGAAGATTAGTAAGAGGCTTTGAAATCTTGGAGAAATCTTTAATAAACCTCCTATAGAAACCAGCATGACCAAGAATACTACGAATACCTTTAACATCTCTGGGACAGGGCATCTTCTCAATCGCCTCCACTTTTGCTCTGTCAACTTCAATACCTCTTTCAGAAATTTTATGTCCAAGGACAATTCCTTCATTCACCATAAAGTGGCATTTCTCCCAATTAAGAACAAGGTTAGTTTCTTCGCACCTCTGCAAAACTTTATCAAGGTTGTGCAAACAATTATCAAAAGAAGTTCCATAGACGGAAAAATCGTCCATGAAGACCTCCACAATTTCTTCACAAAAGCCATGAAAAATAGCAGACATGCATCTTTGAAAAGTAGCAGGAGCATTGCATAAACCAAACAGCATACTTCTATAAGCATAAGTTCCATAAGGACAAGTAAAAGTGGTTTTCTCTTGATCTTCCTTCTTAACAGCAATTTGAGAAAAACCAGAATAACCATCAAGGAAACAAAAATGAGTCTTCTTAGACAACCTTTCTAACATTTGATCTATAAACGGTAAAGGGTAATGATCTTTCTTAGTAACTTTGTTTACCTTCCTATAATCAATGCACATTATATAACCAACTACTACCCTTTGAGGAATAAGCTCGTTATTCTCATTAGGCACAACAGTCGTACCTCCTTTCTTAGGAACACAATGAATAGGACTAACCCATCTACTATCAACAATAGGATAAATAATACCAGCATCAAGCAGCTTTAATACCTCATTTCTTACCACATCCTTCATCTTGGGAATTAGGCGGCGTTGATGCTCTACGATTGGCTTTGCGTCTTTCTCCATATTAATGGCATGCTGACATAAAGTGGGAGAAATCCCTTTTAAATCATCAAGAGTATATCCCATAGCTCCTCGGTGTTTCCTCAATATCTCCAATAATCTTTCTTCTTCCTTTCCTGAAAGCTTAGAGCTAATAATAACAGGATATATTTTCTTATCATCTATATAAGCATATTTAAGATTATCAGGCAAAGGCTTTAATTCGAAAACAGGATCTTCTTTAGGCGGCAAAGTGGTACCAAGATCCTCCACAGGTAGGTTATGCTTGATTAATGGTGGTTGACGAAGAAGAATGTCGTCAATCTCTTCTCTTTCCTTGCTGAAAACATCACTTTTGTGATCTTCCATGAATTGCTGCAAGGCATTATTAGGAGCAAGAGCAATAGAAGCAAGCTGTTCAACTCAAAAAATTTCATTAGGCGTGTCATTTTCATAAGAAGTCTTAGCAAACTTGGAAAAATTAAACTCATAAGACTCTCCATTAAACTTAGTAAAAAAAATCTCCTTCTTACAATCTATCACGGTGCCACAAGTGTTCAAAAATGGTCTACCAAAAATAATAGGACAAGTTTTACTAGCCTCCTTACCAAGTACTAGAAAATCAGTGGGGTATTTAGTCTTACCGCAAAGAACTTCCACATCTCGAACAATACCAAGAGGCCAAATAGTCTCTCTGTTAGCAAGCTGAACAACCACATCAATATCTTCAAGTTCACAAGCGCCAATCTCGTGCATGATTTCTTTGTAAAGCTCTAAAGGAATAGCACTTGCACTAGCACCAATATCACATAAACCATAATAGCAATGATCTCCAATCCTGACAGAAATAACAGGAACACTTGTTTTCCTATGCTTTTTAGGACGTGACAGAATGTTAGAAGCATCTTCACAAAAAAAGAATATATTCATCCCCTACATCTTTAGTAACTAGATCCTTCAATATAGCTACAGGAGACTTAATAGTAATTTGCTCATCAGGTTCTGCAGCTTTCTTAGTACTTTTATTAGACACACTTACCAAAGTAGAATACTTCTTTACCTTAGCAGGGAAAGGTGTCTTCTCAAAATAAGGTTCAGGCACAATGCTATCAATAGTACAAACTTCAGTAGCTGCAGCAGGTAAATGACTAATAGAATCTTTATAAGGCGCATGATATTTGTTCCAATTTTCTTTGGAACATCAAGATAAGAGGCAAAGGCCTTAAGACAATTAGCAAGTATTTGTGAATCAAGACCATAAGCAGTGCTAACACTATGAAAGTCATCGGTTCCCATAAAAGATTTAATGCATTCATAATCATAGTTTATACCTGACTTCCTACCTTTGTCATTTTCCCAACCTTCAGCATTCTCTTGTATACGGTCAAGAAGTTTCCACTTAGCATCTTCTTTCATATGAGTAAACGATCCAAAGCAAGAAGCATCCAAATAATCCTTATCAGGAAGAGTAAGCCGCGCATAAAAATTATCAATAACAATATTATTGGGGAGCTCATGAATGGGGCATTTGAGCATTAGTAACTTCAATCTCCCTCACGCTTGGGCAATACTTTCTCCATCATGAGGCCAAAAATTATATATCTGGTTACGGTCTTTATGAATTTCACTTGGAGGATAAAACTTAGAATAAAAGAGAGGTACAATATCCTCCCATGCCATAGATGGACCATCTTGGAGTAGTCGATACCACTCTTCAGCTCTGCCTTTCAATGATAATGAGAATAATTTCTTCTTGACCTGGCTTGGTGAAATACCTGCACATCTGAACAACTCGCATAATTCATGTATAAATAATAAGTGATCACCTGGATGGACAGTTCCATCTCCCGAATAGCAGTTATCCATAATACGCCCAACAATTTTCATAGGTATTTTAAAAGGATCAATTTCAGCAGGTGGTGGCGGTGGTGGTTCATCCACATGTGCAGCAGTAGTAGTAGATGTGTTTCCAAATAAGAAACCAAATGGAGAGTTCTCCATAGCAAAGTAAAATAAAAATAAAAGACAAAATAAAAACAATACTCACAGCGACGGTTACCTTTACCAATTCCACTCTTCAATAGCGCTACACTCCCCGGCAACGGTGCCAGAAAATAGTCTTGATGACCCGCAAGTATAGGGGGTGTATCGTAGTACTTTCGATAAATAAGAGTGTCGAACCCAACGAGGAGCAGAAGGTGTTGATGAGTGGTTTTGATCAAGGATTCACTGTAAATACTAGCAAACAGGTTTTCAGGGGTATTTGGTAATACGAGTAAATAAAGTGCGAGTAAATAAAAGACAGTAGTAACAATTGCAGCAAGTGGCCCAATCCTTTCTTCAGCAAAGGACAAGCCAGTTGTGTAACTTATAATAACCAAACGTTCTCGAGGACACACAGGAGTTTCTATCAAGAGCTTTCGCTTCATAAAGCCAATAGTCTTTATTGGTTTGATAGGTGTTATGGGGGTGAACCTATGCTAGCGCACTACCCTTACTAGGATAAATACACACTTGTAATTATACCCCTTGCAAGCATCCGCAAATACAAGAAAATAATTAAGATAAATCTAACCACAGCCTTAAGCTCTAAGATCCTACGCTCCCTGGTGCAATGGTTTTCCAACGGAGGTTTAGGTTTCTGTCACTCCAGCAACCCCACAATTGGTAGCCAAATACACAATGCATCTCACTAGGCCCATAAATGGTGAAGTATCATGTAGTCGACATTCACATGACACCACTAGTGAAATAGCACCACAACAATATCAAACCATTAAATATTTCTCAACAATAATTCACTACTAACATCTTGACTTCTCCCATGTCCTCAAGAACTAAATGAACTACTCACAAGACATCATATGGATCATGATCAGAAGTGAAATAATGGTAAATAACAATCTGAACATAAACCTTAATTCAATGGTTCCACTCAATAGCATCAACTACAAGAGTAATCAACACCGGGAAAGTTTCCCCTATGAATATAACAAGATCCAACTCAAGATGTTACAGCGGGATGGCGTGGTGATGGTGGAGATGAAGGTGCTGGTGATGGAGATGATGATGATCCCGATGAAGTCCGGTGCGATGGTGATGACGATGGCGACGATCTCCCCTCTCCGGGAAGGAATTTCCCCGGCAGATTTCTACCTGCCGGAGAGCTTTTCTCTCTCTGGTGTTTTCCGCCCCGCAGAGGCGGCGGTGTCTAACTCTGAGCCTCCCCTCTGACTTAGGTTTTCGGGGACGATGAAGTACGCGAAGGGGCGAGACCAGAAGTGGGCCAGGGTGGCCTCACACAGGGCTGGTGTGGCCAGGGGGCAGGCCACGCCACCCTGGCGTGAGGGCCCCTCCTGGCTCCTCTCGACTCCTCCTTCTGGCTTCCTGAGTCTTCTGGGAAAATATAATTTCCTGGTATTTTTCTGGAATTTTCCTGATCTTCAAAATATGGTCCCTTGATGGTCCTTTTTCTAGCAGAATCCTGACTCCGGTAGCAAATCCTCCAATGATCATCAAACATGTGAAAACAAAGGAAATAACATAAGTATCAACTCTAAATATGAAATATATCAATGAATAATAGTAAATTATGATACAAAATAGTGATGCAAAATGGATGTATCAGTGATCCACTTAAGGGAAACTTGCTGCTGCTCTACAAACCTCTGCACTTGGAGGCCCAACACTGTCTATAAGAACAGAAGCGTGTGTAGGCATCAAGCTCTTTTTCTGGCACCGTTGCTCGGGAGGTAAGGTAAAAGGTACTCGCATCCTCCTGTGTGAGTACTCGGAGTTATTTCCTTTAGATTCTGCAATTATATCTTTTTGTTTCTTGTTTTTATTTTCACTAGTTAGGCTTAATGGAAAATAAAGAGTTCTTTAGTCTTTTTCCTGAGTTTAGATATGAAGTGTTTGAAGAGAAAATTGAAAAACCTTTGGAGCTTAATTCGCATGCTAATAGTTTTTTTAGTATGAATGCTTTGAACACTATTTTAGAAAAGTCTAAGCTTGGGGAAGCTGGTTTTGTTAAGCATGATATTTTTAGTTCCCTAGCTTTAGTAGAGAAAGTTTGCTCTGATGATATTTTATCTCCCCTATGCGTTGTTCCTATGCCTGTTACCTATGTTAGTGATCATGATTGGGAAAAGCACTCTACTTTTGATATTGAAAATCTTTTTGGTACCGATTCTAAGGTTAATAATTGTTGTACCATTAGTACTATCCATGTTCCTTCTTATGATGATATGTTTGATGAGTATGCTTTGCAAAATAGTTGTTCTCTAGCTTGTGATGATACTAAACCTCTAGTTTATGATGGCCATGATGATGAGTATAATATTTTCAGTTCACCTACTTTTGAGGAGAAAAATAGTTATGATTACAATGTGCCTCCTGTTTTTGATGATTATGGTGATGAGAATAATTATTCTGTTGACTCTGCTCCTACTACAATTGTTCATGTGGGGAGTATTAATTCTTTTATGCATGTGGCTCATGATAGGGAAGCTTTATGTGATAGTTATATTGTTAATTCTATTCATGATGCTACTGAAAGTTATTATGAGAGAGGGAAACATGGTTTGATGGATCTCAACAATATTGAGTTTCCCCTCTTTATGTTGCAATTCTTGAAGTTTTACTTGTTTTGCCTTCCTATGCTTTTTGCTTTGCGCTTTCATGACTTGTCTCTTTACAAGACTATTTTTCATAGGAAGTGGTTTAGATTTAAATGTCTTTTACATTTGCTTTTTGATGCTCTCTTTTGCTTTAACTTCCTATATGGCGCCTTTGCCTCAAGCTCTTATATGGCGCCCACATGAGCATCTTTGCAAATTACTGCGCCTAGCTCAAAGGCGTTAAACAAAAGCACTCTTGGGAGATAACCCAATGTTTTCTTTTCAGTACTTTTTCTTTTATTTGAGTCTTGGAAGTCATTACTACTGTAATGACCTCTCCTTATCCTTTTTATTTCGTTTTTGTGCCAAGAGAAGCCTCTAATTCGAGTGAGGTAAAGATTTGGGGATGTTGCTGTCCTGAAACTGTTTTCAGGGCTGCACCGTAAAAATTCATATAAATTCTCTGTATATCTTTTGGACCTGCGATTTCTTATGCATATGCCCCAGGTTATATCCAAACTTTCGTTACTTGAACACTTTTTGATTTGAGCAACAGAAAACCCTCTAAAAAATCGACCTTTGTCAGCTGTTCTGTTTTGATAGATTTCTGCCAATATTTGTGTTTGCCGCTCGATCGCTTTCTTTTTGAGTTTTTTTTATCACGGAACTTTTGGGGAAGTTGCTACAGTAGTATATGCTTAATATGTGGTGGTTTTAGGTTGAAACCTGAAAAAAAAAGGGTTGATTCTATGTTATGCTTACACTAATGTTGCTAATAGAATTGTGTTTAGTTTTGTATGAAGGAAGTTTTCAAGCGTAGGGATTGGAGAATGATGAGATGAGATGAAGAATGGACAAAAGCTCAAGCTTGGGGATGCTCATGCATCACCCCAAGAAATATCCAAGAAGTACAAGCGTCAATGTCGGGGGTAATGACCCCCGGTAGGGTCAAGAGACTAGAAAGATACAAGGACTATTGTTGACTTTATGCCGGATCATCAAGGAAGGGCCTGGCCGGAATATAAGAGCATCGGCCAGGCCGGCATATTTGTGTATCCCGGCTAATGTCCGGATATACCGGTATAACCGGGATACTTATTGAGGAATGTCGGCATATACATAGATATGCCGGCCTAACTTATATGTTATATCGTGCAGGAGCAGGGTAAGCCGGATTACCCGACCTTCATAGGCCGTTGGTCCGGCATATAGGTCCAGGATATGGCCAACGGTCATATCCGGGATACATAAGTCAACTAAGGTGTCCTATCCCAACAATCAAGGAGGGATTCTGCCCAGTATGGAGAAGTATCATGTTGACAGGGTGCACAGTGCTGGTCTACCTACCCACTCTGTGCACAAGTACAGCCCTTACCTCACAGAGGTAAGGTCACAGTTCAAGAGGTACAAGGTACAGGGATGTGGAGTCCCATCGAGAGCAATCAGGGAGAAAGTCAAGGGTCTCTGCCTTCGTCAGCAAGTCCTATTTGGAGTGTAGTTCGTGTCTTCTGGTCTCTTGTGACCGTTGTAACCCTGGCCACCACTATATAAGGTGGCACAGGGAGCCCTAGTAGGGGGTTGGTCACTCTGTGTTCCTACACTTAGCAGTTCATCTTCCTCCTCTAGCAGAGAGCTTGGAAGCACCATTGTTGTATACTCCATCGATCCAGATATATAACCAGTAGAGCAGGAGTACGGGTGTTATCCCCTTACGAGAGCCCCGAACCTGGGTAGACCTGTGTTCCTTTCTGTCGTGCTTTTTAGCTCGTTCCCCTCTCCCAAATCCTCCAGCATCTAGTTCGGCCCCCATTTAAGCCATCCCATGGCATATGTTGTTTCACCACGACGACATTTGGCGCCCACCGTGGGGCAGATCGATATGCTGGGCGGAGTGTTTATTCGGACGGGGTCTGTGATAGCAGCTTCGGGAGTGCGCGTGGTCTCTGGCCTCGTCCAGAGACTAGGCTCGCTCAGCTTCGTCAGTGACAACGCCGGATGTCTCGGCGGCCGGCCATTCCCCAGGGATGGCCGGATCATGTCTTTCGGTTCCCATGAGGTGTACGTGGGGACTGAGAGAGTTTGCAGGGAAAAGGTGCTGGTGGCGGCGGATCCTCCGTCACATCGGCTGGCTCACGCTGGGCGTAGCGCTCGCTCAGTAGAGTCGGCCGAGGTAATGATGGCCGGCACATCCGTGCCGCCGGCGGAGGGTGCTGGCAAAGCAGCAGCAGCAGCAGGAGATACTCCCCCGGAGCCGCCGAAGGCCAAGAGGTCGGCACGTCCTCCGTTGGAGCGTGTCGAGAACCTGGCCGGCACTTCCGCTGTGCCGGCAAAGGGTCAGGTGCTTCTTCCCATCATCGATCGGCTTCTAGAGCCGGTGCGATCCGGCGATGATCCGGAGCAGACAAGGGAGGTCCTGGAGGGATCTCGCTAGGCCCTCGTCGATGAGGCCCTGGCTATGCACCAGGAGCGCGAGCGGTTTAACCGGCAACTCCGTGAGTATGAGGCAGCCCATGGTTTTACTCCTGTGGTAACCCGGCCTAGCCGGATAGAAGAGGTTAGAACTAGAGGTAGAAATCTTAACACTGAGCTAGGTAAAGATGCTAGAGCTAAGAGTCATACTGCAACTAGTACTGTGCCTAAGGTAGTCTATAGCTCACCAGTGAAGAACCTTAGAGCAGCAGCCGAGGTAGCTAAGGACTTATCTAATTTATCCGGCGAAGCACTGCATGAGCAGCATGCCCGGCTTAACCATCTTTTGTCTGAAGCTACCAAGCAGCAGGAGGCCTTTAAGAAGGCAAACCCAGGTGCCGGGGCATCCCAGTACGTTGCGTCGGTGGGAGGTGCCGGCGCAAGGTCAAGGGGGGAGGCTTCGTCCCCGCATCCAAGCGCCCGGCGTGCCGGAAGTGTGACCTCTGGCCGCCGGGACAAGCAGATCCAGGTGTATGATCCGGCAATCGCCGGAAAACAGGCGATGGTGCAGAGAAGTGCCGGCCATGCTGACAGGAATGTCGGCAGCAAGAATGCCGGTCAGAATGTGCCGGCCGGGCAAGGAGCAGCTTCGGCCGGTGTGGGCCGGAGTAATAGTGCTGCTCGGCGTCAGCAGCAAGGCGCCGGGGGTGCAGGTCAGCCGAGACATCGAGAAGATGATGGGAACTCCGCCCTTGCCAGGGCGGGATATCAGCAGCAGCACCAGCAAGGCCAGCAGTATCAGCAAGGTCAGCTAAATGAGCAGTGTCATCCGGAGCAGCAGCAGCAAAAGATGATCGCAGGCCCAATTGCATCCCGGCTAGGACCTCGGTCCTTGGCGGCAAGTGATGCGCGCTTCAAGCTAGACAGGATTCACCAATCAGAGTTGGTGGAGAGGCAAGGAGCTCCGGGTCCTATGTGCTTTGGACCCCGGATTATGGGTGAGCCAGTACCTTACTACTTCCAGCTCGCGCGTGGCGCGAGGACATATAACGGCAGTACAAAGCCGGAAGATTGGTTGGAGGATTACTCCACCGCAGTGAACATTGCCGGAGGAAACCTCAGATGGGCGGTACGATATGTACCGCAAATGCTAGAAGGACCAGCCAGGATATGGCTGAATAATCTACCGGCCGGAAGTATCAACGGCTGGGTTGATTTCGAAGAGCAGTTTGTGTCAAACTTCACCAGCACATACAAGAGGCCTAACCGTCCGCAGCAGCTGGCCAACTGCCGGCAAGGAGTAAATGAGACCGACCGTGACTACCTG
Source organism: Dactylis glomerata (assembly GCA_007115705.1). Classification (NCBI taxonomy): domain Eukaryota; kingdom Viridiplantae; phylum Streptophyta; class Magnoliopsida; order Poales; family Poaceae; genus Dactylis; species Dactylis glomerata. The sequence continues at coordinate 21,328 of QXEO01001040.1, forward strand.
ACCAGGTGGTGCACATTGCGCAATTCCTGCGAAGGAGTTGTGGAGCAGCAGACCATCATGTGGTTCGCTCATGGGTGCCGGCATGGCACCATGTTGTGGCAAAAGCTTCAGAGGGAAATGCCGGCCACGTTGGCCGAGACAATCAAGATTGCCGATAGTTATGCTCTGGGAGATCCCATGCAGCCCACCCTTGATTCACAAGGACAGGGGCAGACCCAGGGGAACAACAACAGCACCGGGAGACCAGGGCAATATTATCGCTCTGATAACCGGAACAAGAGAAGAGATGAAAGGACGGATTACCGATATGGAACGGCACAAGTAGCCGCTGTGGAGGAAGAACAAGGGGGTGCCGGCAGTAGCCAGCGTCCGAGATATGAGGGCAATCAGCAGCCTCAGCAGTAGCAGCAACAGCCACAGCAGCAAGCGCAGCCCTTCCAGAAGAACAATGTCTGGATCAACAGGAATGCCGGCGGCGGCGGCGCCAGCCAGAAGAAGCAATGGCCGAAGTATACGGTGGGTCTGGCCATGGATAAGCCTTGTGTGTTTCACACATTCCAGCCGGGTAAGCCGGCAAATCACTTGACGAGAAACTGTTCGTGGCTGGACGACATATTAGCAGGTCGTGCAGGTCCCTGGGGACCAGCTAGACCATCTATCCCGGCAGCTCCATCGCCGTTGACAGGTGCAAATACAGTTGCAGTCCCGCCCAGGCCGGTTAATCCCGGAAATCAGAGCAATCCCGGAAATACCGGCGTAAATCAAATAGACCAGAGCTATAATCCGGAATATAGTGCCGGAGGCCCAGGAGCGGGCTGAAATGAGTTCAAGGAACATGATCAGAGCTACATGGTCTTTGAGACCGAAAGAACAGACAAGCAGAGCTTGTACCGGCGGTGCTTGGAGGTAAACGCCGTTATGTCGGCAGTTCCGAAGCTGATGCATTGGTCTGACCAGGCCATTGGCTGGGACAGGGCAGATCATCCCAGGATCATGCCAAACCCCGGCGGATATGCGCTGGTAATGGATCCGACATTTGTTGGGCCGGCTAATAACGTGAGGTTCAGCAAGGTCCTCATTGACAATGGAAGCAGCATCAACATCATGTATCGGGATACGATGAAGAAGCTGGGAATCAAGGAGAATATGCTGGAGCCAAGCAAGACCACATTCCACGGCATTGTGCCGGGACTTTCGTGTGCGCCGATGGGCAAGATCCGGATGGATGTCATGTTTGGCAGCCGGGATAACTGCAGGGTGGAAAATCTCATGTTCGAGGTGGTTGATCTGGAAAGCCCCTACCATGCTTTGCTGGGGAGGCCGGCATTGGCAAAGTTCATGGCCTCTACGCATGTTGCGTACCTGAAGATGAAGATGCCGGGGCCCAGAGGGGTGATTACCATCATTGGTGATTACAAGCGTCCGATGGCATGTGCAACAGCCGGGTCTAACCTGGCCGAGACTCTGATCATTGCAGAGGAAAGGAAGAGGCTCAAGCGAGCAGTGGAAATTGCTGAGACGGTCGTGGCCGGCAAATCTATGCCGGGCATGACGAGCCCGGGTGGCAGCGCGTCTTTTCAAGTAGGCAAGGAAGTCAAAAAGGTGCCTCTGGATGAAGTTTTCCCGGAGCGCTATGCCCTCATCGGGGCAGGTATGGACCCCAAATAGGAAAGCGAGCTCACGAGCTTCCTCCGTGAGAATCGGGATATCTTTGCATGGTCTACTTCAGACCTGCAAGGTGTGCCGAGGGAGCTGGCTGAGCACGCACTGCATGTAAGGCCGGATGCTAAGCCGGTAAAGCAGCCGCTCCGGCGGAATGCGGATGATAGGAGGAAGGCAATATGGGAGGAAGTGGCCAGGCTCCTAGCCTCCGGCTTTATCAAGGAAGTATTGCATCCGGATTGGGTGTCTAATCCGGTTTTGGTGGAAAAGAAGAAGGATGAGCCCGCCATAGTAAAAGTGTGGCGGATGTGTGTTGATTACACCAACTTGAACAAGGCATACCCTAAAGATCCATTCCCGCTCCCTCGGATCGATCAAGTGATTGATTCCACAGATGGATGCGAACTATTATCATTTGTAGATGCCTATTCTGGTTTCCACCAGATCCCTTTGTATGAGCCGGATCAAATAAAGACATCCTTTATTACCCCGTACGGGGCTTATTGCTATCTCACTATGCCATTCGGTCTAAGAAATGCCGGCGCAACGTACCAAAGGTGTATGCAAAAATGTTTGCACGATCAAATAGATAAAAATGTCCAGGTATATGTCGACGATGTCGTCATAAAGACCAAGGATAGTAAAACTCTCATAGATGATCTCCAGGAAACCTTCGCAAACCTGAGGAGGTTCCGGATGAAGTTAAATCCGGCTAAGTGTACGTTCGGTGTGCCGGCAGGCAAGTTGCTCGGTTTCCTTGTTTCCAGCCGGGGTATTGAGGTGAATCCCGGCAAGATTCGTGCCATAGAAAGAATGAAGCCGCCGACAGATTTGAAAGAAGTACAGAAGTTCACTGGGTGCCTCGCATCCCTGAGCCATTTCATAAGTCGGCTGGGAGAAAAAGCTTTGCCGTTATATCAATTGATGAAGAAGTCCGACACATTTGTCTGGACAGCACAAGCAGATGCAGCTTTCCAGGAATTGAAACAGATGTTGTCAACAGCGCCGGTATTGGCGTCTCCAATGCCCCGGGAGCCGATGTTGCTCTATATAGCGGCAACCAACAGGGTTGTCAGTGCAGTGGTAGTAGTGGAGCGAGAGGAGGGAGGCAAAACCGTGCAGCGGCCGGTATATTATCTGAGTGAAGTTCTCTCCACCTCAAAGCAAAACTACCCACACTATCAAAAGATGACTTATGGTGTCTATATGGCGGCCAAGAAGCTCAAGCATTACTTTCAAGAGCATCCAATCCGGGTAGTGGCCAAGGCCCCTATCTCGGAGATCATTGGCAATAAAGATGCCAGTGGCAGAATAGCCAAGTGGGCAATAGAGTTGTCGCCATATACTCCTGAATATGACAAGAGAGATACAATCAAGTCCCAGGTGTTGGCTGATTTCTTTATTGACTGGGCCGAGATACAATATGAGCCACCCTTGCCAGATGCAAATTATTGGAGGATGCATTTCGACGGTTCCAAGACAATACATGGCCTGGGTGCCGGCATAGTTCTCAGTTCACCAAAGAATGACCAATTGAGATATGTCCTGCAGATTCATTTTGCAGCATCAAATAATGTGGCGGAATATGAGGCACTGGTGCATGGCCTGAAGGTGTCTAAGGACATAGGAATACGCCGGATTATGTGTTTCGGTGATTCTGACTTAGTGATTCAGCAATGTTCCAGTATATGGGATGCGCATGATGCAAATATGGGATCCTACCGTTTCCTGGTGCAGCAGTTAAGTGGTTACTTCGAAGGTTGTGAGTTCCGGCATGTTCCCCGGGCTCAGAACGAAGCAGCGATGCATTGTCCAAGCTGGGATCTTCCAGAGATTCAATCCCGCCCGGCATTTCATTGGAGCATCTGAGGAAGCCGTCAATCAAGCCCTCGCCGGAGTCATCTTCCATCTATGTCCCGCCGAGTCCGGAGGATGCAGTTCCAATGGAGATAGATGCCGGAGCCAGGTTAGATAACCCGGGGACTGTTTTCTCAGTCCCGGGGACTGGACCGACATATGCGGTGAGTGCAGTATTCCGGAGCAGAACTAGGGGCAAGGGTAAAATGTACCAAGAGGTTGTGCCGGTATACCCAGGGACTGCTCCGGCATACCCGGGGACTGATCCCTCAGTCCCGGGGACTTCGCAGCCCATGGAGATCGATTATGTGTCGGTCGAAATGATGGAGATAGATCATGCAGTGTTCACTGTCAGGGAAGTGCCTTCATGGGCACGTCCTATCATGGATTTCTTGGTGGATGGTCAAATACCGGCGGATGAAACCGAGGCACGCCGGGTTGCAAGGAGATCCAAAGGATATACCATCATAAACAAAGAAATATACAAAAGAAGTGTCACCGGAGTATTGCAGAAATGTGTCGAATCTGCGGAAGGCCTGGAGATGCTCCGGGAAATTCATCAGGGGGAGTGTGGTCACCACGCTTCATCCAGAGCATTGGTGGCAAAGGTATTCCGGCATGTCTTCTATTGGCCGACGGCACTGCAAGAAGCAGAAGATTTGGTCCGGAAATGCAATGGCTGTCAAAGATATGCCCACCAGATTCATCAGCCAGCATCTGCCTTGAAGACTATCCCGATAACCTGGCCCTTTGCTGTTTGGGGCCTGGATATGGTCGGGGCTTTTAAGCCGGCCAGAGGAAAGATGACCCATATCTTGGTCATGGTGGACAAATTCACCAAGTGGATAGAAGTAAAGCCCATAAGCAAGTGTGATGGACACACGGCAGTGAAATTCCTAAAAGATATAATCTTGAGATATGGTGTTCCCCATGGCATCATCACTGACAATGGGTCGAACTTTGCCCAAGGGCCATTCGCCAGATTTTGTGAGGAAGTGGGAATCCGGCTGGACATTGCGTCGGTCGCTCACCCTTGTACCAATGGCCAAGTAGAGAGGTCAAATGGACTAGTGTTGTCCGGCATAAAACCTCGGCTGATAGAGCCATTGGAGAAAACTCCAGGATGTTGGCCAGATGAATTGCCAGCAGTGCTTTGGAGTTTAAGGACAACTCCGAATAGGTCAACAGGCTATACACCATTTTTCCTTGTGTATGGAGCAGAAGCTGTGCTTCCAACAGATGTAATACATGATGCACCAAGAGTGGTGCTATATACTGAGGAAGAGGCTAAAGAAGCCAGGGAAAACGATGTTGATCTGCTAGAGGAAGCAAGAGAAATAACTCTGTCAAGAACAGCAGTATATCAGCAGAACCTCAGACGCTATCATGCACAGAAGGTGAATCCAAGGAGGTTCAAAGAGGGAGATCTAGTACTCCGGCTAAGGCAAGGCACAGAGGGCCGGCATAAGTTAACTCCTCCGTGGGAGGGGCCATTCATTGTGAGCAGAGCTCTGCACAATGATGCCTATTATCTTATAGATGCGCAGGCCCCCAAGAAGGACAAGGCGGACAGGTCCGGAGAAGAAACCAAGCGACCATGGAGCATAGCCCTACTCCGTCCCTTTTACTCCTGAGCAGCACAATGTATGTATTTCCATATTTTGCTTTGTGTGCCGGCGCTTTATGCCGGCACAAGACTAATGAATGAAATGTCGGCATCCCGAAGAGATCGGGCACTGCCTCCGAGATATATCGTTGTTTATTTTCAGTTCTTGTTTGTATGCCGGCTGGCTTGATTTGAATATTTCCTATGTCGGCCTAGTAATGTGTCGGCACCAAAGGCCGCTCTTCGACTCAGCTGCTGTCCGAAACCCGGCTTCATGGCTAGCAAGAGTAGATGCCGGAGATTGTCTACACATGGAAAATGGCTAAGGAAATGTAAAGCAAGTGAACCGACATTTATGTTGTTGCTAAAGTTAAAACTTGAAATGTCGGATGATTTGAAGTCTAAGTTTCAGAGTTGAAGTACTGTATGTTTAATGAAGCAACCTTGAGACTCATACGTCGAAAGCCAAAAAAGGTAGACAAGTAGCCAAGGTTGTGAAGTTGAGGAAACAGGAAAACAAACTCGGTGACTTAGCCAAAAGATGATCCAGCATTCATAATCAAGCAAACCAAGTTAAAACTTGTTCAGCTAGCAAACTTAAGGGAAATAGAGTATATATTACATCTGCACCCGGCATACCGGGGATCTGATAAACCTTAAAGTTTTTGGTACGGCAAAGTTAAGAAGCAGGGGCAGAAGCAGAGCCGCCGGCTGGTGGAGCTGTAGCAGTGGAAATGTCGGCTTCAGGAGTGCCGGACCCAACAGATGGAATGGAGCCATCACCTCCGCCCGGGACAGATGCCTGTTCCAGAGCATCAGTGCCGGCCTCTTCAGCTTCCTCTTCGTCTTGGCTGGAATCGGAGCCCTCAGCATCAGCAGCATCCTTGGCATCGTCTGCTGTCTTCTCCGGCTCGCGGATGTCCCGGACAAAAGCATCGGTGTCGGCATAGTCCACATAACTGTGGGCCAGTTCCCGCCGACGCCGGATGTGTTCCGGATCCGTGGTCTAGATAGATCCTTCGCGCACAGTGCGCAAAGTCTCCAGATCAGCTTTTTCATACCAAGAGAGGAAGTAGGTGAGAGCTTCATCAGCTCCCACCCGGGCGCCGGAATCCCGCCATTCCCGGAGGCGAACCTTGGCGAGCTGCAGATCATTGCCGAGGTCGACGGGGTCAGTGGGGGTCCTTTGCCCCGGCCAAAGGGCAGAATATGCCTCCTGGGCGCCAAGAAAAAGTTCTTCCGTGTAGAGGGTCATGGCGTTCTTCCGGGATTGAAAGGCCAGCAATTGTTCCGACATGTCCCAATTGGCCGAGTCAACCGGAACACCCCAGTTCTCTCGATCCAACTGCAGAGCCCTCTCAACGTCTTCGACGGAAGCGGGAAACATGTCTGGGAAATAGAAATAATGTTAGCAAGAGGAGAATATGTCGGCATAGGTTATGCCAGAAAGGATCATGATATGTCGGGCAGGATAAGGAAAAAGGATTTGAAGCTTACCGGCGAGGTCGGCATTGAGCTGTGCAACTGTAACTTCCCATTTAGTTGCCTGCTCCTTCAAGCTAGACAATTCGGCATGGGCATTGGAGGCATCAGTCTCGGAGGTGACAAGCAGCTCCTGGGCTTTTTTGAGTTGGCCCTCCCTCTGCTCCTTCTCCTCCAGAAGCTCGGCAATCCGGCCCTTCAACTGCTCTATCTCGACCTTGTGGGCGGCATCCCGGTCGTCCAGTTGCTTGGCCACATCCACTAAGGACGTACAGTCCTGGTGGTGTGCCTCCAGTGCAGCTTTATCATCTGAAAAGATTTGAAGTCGACATAATGTGAAGATAGAAAACATAGACAAGAGATAAAGGATTTGAAGTATAAAGTGTATATTTGGGTGACAGCATGACCCGGCATACCTGTCAGCTCCTTCACCCTCTTGACAAGCTCGGTGACTTGGGCTTCGGCACCAGCTGCGATATGACAGTAAAAGGTTATGTGTCGGCATATTAAGGTGTGCCGGCAAAAGGTGTATGAAGAAAAAAAAGAAGGCAAGGCATCTGGCATATATGTCGGATGAGTTTACCTTTCTGGCGCAGTTCCAACAGAAGCTTGCTATGTGCGTCAGATAACTTTCGGTGCTCGCACACCAAGTCGTGGAACATGTCGGCACGTGTGTTGTTCATGCGCTGCAAAAGTGTTAGGATTTGAAAGGTTATGAGAAAAGTCTAGCAGGCCAGCACAATTGAAGATTGTACGAAGTATTCATGCTGTTGAAGACCCGGCACAGGTGCTGCGCGCCTATCCCGGCCCTCGGTGACTAGGATTTGAAGCTCGAATCGAGCTTATATCTCGGTCAAGAGGATTTGAAAAATAATTAAGATGTGAAATAGATAAAGACCCGGCACAGGTGCTGCGCACCTATCCCGGCTCTCGGTGACTAGGATTTGAAGCTCGAATCGAGCTCATATATCGGCAGTTAATTTGAGAACAGCTAACTAAAAGAGTATTGGAAAATCCCGGATGTCCGTATCCCGGACAGCCGACATTTTTGGGGATTGGGGATATGTATACAGATAAAAAAGACTTACGTTGGTGGCATCGGCCAGGCGATGAAGTCTTTGCTGGAGACTGAGGAGTTCGCAGGCAATTGGAATGGGCTTCGCGGCCAGGATATCAGATGGATCGCCAGTAGCCGAAGCTTCGGCCAATTTCTTGCTCCTGGAGTCGGCAGTGTCCATGCTGTCAGCCTCATTCCACCTGACACAGTGCTCTTTAAGAGACCCAAGGCTCTGGTCACTTTTCGTCTCCAGGGAGACGCGGCCCTCAAGTTCCGGCGTGTCGAAGAAGCTGGGCCGGTAGCCAGGCCGGGTTGCTGCCCTGCCAAGATGCAGGGCCAGGGCAGAGCTGGGCCGGGACGCTGCTTTAGAGGGAGCAGTGGCGGCGGATGGTGTGCCGGACTTGGTCGGCCGGATCTTGAGAGTGCCGGACTTGACCGGGGCAGAGGTCTTGTCCGGGATGGAGGTCTTGGCCGAGGCAGCGGTCTTGGCTGGTGCTGGAGTATTCTCAGCAGAGGGAGTCTTGGGTGCGGGTTGTTCCGGCGCGGCCGGTGCAGCTTGGCCAGCAGAGGCAGGTTTCGGAGTAGTCCGGACTTCCGGCACTGCAGGGCCTTTTCCTTTGATATCTGTGCCGGCGCTCCTATTGCTTGCGCCGGCATCCTCAGTAGTCCCGGCGCCGCTGATGGGCGCGCCGGAGTCTGGGGCATCTTGTTGGGCTCCTGTGTCCATATGGACATCAGAAGCTGGAGGTTCCTATTGAGCCCCCGAGTCCATGTGGACGTCGGGGGCAGAGTTGTCTTGCTCCGGCGGAGGATCGTCCTTCGCCGGGGAGGTAGGTCTATCGGGCGCAGGCGAAGATGCCGGCGCCGGGGAGGTCGTGTGACTTGCAGATGGTATGTCAGAGGTGGCAGTTTCCGCCGGCTTGGTAACCTTCGGGCCACCACTCGAGCCAGAAGCTTGTTCCGGCGCAAGAGGGGCCCTGAAAGAGAGAAAACACCAAGTCAATAATCAAAGCAAGAGATATGTCGGAGGAAATACAAAGAAAAGAAACTTACCCCGAGGCAACAGGCCTCTGTTTCTTCGGAATAGGCACGCCAACCTTCTGCCTCTTCTGTTGCTGAGGTGTGTCGGGCTGGGGCTTCACGCCTCGCTTCTGGCCGGCACGTCCACCGGTGGAAGGAGGTCCCTAGTTCAGAGGGGCAGCGTCGACAACCATGTCGTCCGGGATAGCTGAGGACGGCATTGGAAAGGCGTAAGCAACAGGTGTTTCTGGAAAAGCATAAGCAAGAGGTGTCGAGCAGATAAACGTCTGGCAGTCTTCATCGGAGTCATCATCACTCCGGTCTTGAGTGAAATGCCGGGATGAAGAGGCCTTACCCGCGGCAGAGGCAGCACGGGTGTTCCGGGGCAGCTTGTCCCAATGATCCGGATCTTCAACATCCGCAGCAGTGCGGTCTGCCGCGATCTGGATCCGGGAGTTCTCCATACTCTGGAAGCTGAACTTCTGCATAATGCAAAGAAAATGGATCAGAAGCAAGAAATATGCCGGTGCAAGAAGTATGTCGGATCAAGCATTATAAGTATGTCGGCATATAACAATATCTCGGGCCATGCATAATAAGTGTCTATATGCCGGACAAGAGAGAATGTATTGGCCGAGGTATTTACCGTTGGGGCGGGCCGATCCCGGCTGTATGGTTCTAGCCCCCAGGCAAAGGTGGCCTGAGAGGACTTGCAGACGTCCTTGATCCGCCGCAGAATGTCGGCCGGAGTCAGCTTGTGTGTAGAATGCCGGGTGGGGTCCATGGGCCCGCTCATCTGGCAGATTTTATGTGACCGGCGCTGCAGAGGAGAGACGCGCCGGCTGATAAAGCATGCCACTAGATCTTGAGGGGTAAGGCCGGCATCCCGGAGCTCGCCCTTAACCCGGTGGAGCACGTTCACCGGCATCACCGAGTTCTTCGGGTTGTAGGTCCAATTCTTCATAGCCAAGGGTGGCTCGTCCACAAATGGCGGCAGGTTGAGCAGATCCACGTCGATGGTGTTCTTGACGTAGAAGAAGCTTTTCTGCCACTTCTTGCAAGATTCGAGGAGTTCCACCTTGGGGAAGTCCGAGCCCTTCCGGGACATGATGGTGGCCGCGGCACAAAGGGTCATGGGGCGGTCCTTCTTCTCCTGGGCCGTCTCCGGCGGGTCATCCTTGCTCCGGGGCGGCTCTTGGATGACTTGCTTCCGTAGTTGAAAGTACTTCGCCCAGGCTTGGGAGAAGGGCTCTATGCCGGCGAAGCCTTCGCAGAATGCGGCGAAGGCGGAGAGGATCATCACCGCGTTCGCCGGGATGTGGTGAGGTTGCAGGTCGTAGGTGTCGAGGAAGTCCCGGTAGAAGTCCGATGCCGGCAGACCAAAGCCCCGCTCGAAGTGGGTGATGAAGACGACTCGTTCGCCGGGTTCAGGTGCCGGCGCAGTCTCTCCCGCAGGTAGCCGGCATGCAACACCCTCCGGCACTCTCCTGGTGGAGGTGACCCAGGATATGTCGGCCGGGGTAACCTCCGACCCCTCCCAGCCGGAGCGTCCTTGGACCCGGGCCGAGTTATCTTCTTCTGAGGCCGAGGTACCCGTCATGCTTGAGGAAGCCATCTGGATGGCCGGAACAAGGCGTGAGAGCCGGAGTCCCGTGATGTTAATCCTATCAAGGCCAGAGAAAAGGGGGAGGTTAGTCTCTCCGGTATACCACTCTCCCAGAAGTTAGCAGGAAAAGGGGATCTACCATCGTAGTTAAAACCGGAAACAAAGCATGGAAATAAGCTCTACGCAAGAACATCTGTGAACCATAGAAGAGCTTCTCTGGCAATGCTAATCGAGGCAAGAAGATACTATGAAGAGAAACTTCTAAAGATCTGAGCGCGCAGTGATACCGTAACAAGGCTGCGAAAAAGCATGAAAGAGGAAGAACAGAGGATGAACTCACCGAAGCTTGGCCGGCGGCAATGGAGCGGCGGCGAGCGTGCAGAGGAAGATCCGGTCCTCCTGCAATGTCGCAAAGAGAAGAGGCGGCGGCGGCGTCGTCGACGGGAACGTCGGGCGTCGTCGAGCGTCGGCACCGGCGTGGAGCAGGACGGCGGCGGTGCTCCTTCGCTGTTCTTCCGTCCGGCGAGGAAGCGCGAGAGGTAGAGGAGCGGAGGAAGAAGAATGCACTGTGGGGGTAAAAAGAGCAAGTTTACCCCCACCCCCGTATTTATACCGAAGGGGCCAGGGTCGTGGGGATCGTGGCGAGTGTTCCACTACCCCGACCGTTTCTGCGAGAGATCGCCACGTGGCGGCACGGAGTGGGGCGGCGGTTACAGTAACCGAGCCACTAGGCAATGATGGCCTGAAGTAAAGGCGCTGTGAACCGTCACGTCGTATGTCCGTTCATGATAGCAGGGCAGTTGCAAGTTTCGATGCAAACTGTCGGGCTTGGCTTCTCAAGGAAGTCTCGTCATGCCGGAATAACTGCCCGGGGAATATGTTCCGTCCGGAATACCCCGGGACCGGCCGGAATAACTTTTGGAGAAGAAACAGTAGCCGGTATATGTGCGGATGTCCCAGCATATAATCTAATCATCGGTATATAACAATAGAGCCGAGATATAATGAAAAGAAGATGTGTTGAACCTGCCAAGGCCCCTCAGTCAAGACTGGGGGACCTCGACAGCTTCAGGGACTAATGTCGGGGGTGATGACCCCCGGTAGGGTCAAGAGACTAGAAAGATACAAGGACTATGGTTGACTTTATGCCGGATCATCAAGGAAGGGCCTGGCCGGAATATATGAGCATCGGCCAGGCCGGCATATTTGTGTATCCCGGCTAATGTCCGGATATACCGGTATAACCGGGATACTTATTGAGGAATGCCGGCATATACATAGATATGCCGGCCTAACTTATATGTTATATCGTGCAGGAGCAGGGTAAGCCGGATTACCCGACCTTCATAGGCCGTTGGTCCGGCATATAGGTCCAGGATATGGCCAACGGTCATATCCGGGATACATAAGTCAACTAAGGTGTCCTATCCCAACAATCAAGGAGGGATTCTGCCCAGTATGGAGAAGTATCATGTTGACAGGGTGCACAGTGCTGGTCTACCTACCCACTCTGTGCACAAGTACAGCCCTTACCTCATAGAGGTAAGGTCACAGTTCAAGAGGTACAAGGTACAGGGATGTGGAGTCCCATCGAGAGCAATCAGGGAGAAAGTCAAGGGTCTCTGCCTTCGTCAGCAAGTCCTATTTGGAGTGTAGTTCGTGTCTTCTGGTCTCTTGTGACCGTTGTAACCCTGGCCACCACTATATAAGGTGGCACAGGGAGCCCTAGTAGGGGGTTGGTCACTTTGTGTTCCTACACTTAGCAGTTCATCTTCCTCCTCTAGCAGAGAGGTTGGAAGCACCATTGTTGTATACTCCATCGATCCAGATATATAACCAGTAGAGCAGGAGTACGGGTGTTATCTCCTTACGAGAGCCCCGAACCTGGGTAGACCTGTGTTCCTTTCTGTCGTGCTTTTTAGCTCGTTCCCCTCTCCCAAATCCTCCAGCATCTAGTTCGGCCCCCATTTAAGCCATCCCATGGCATATGTTGTTTCACCACGACGACAGTCAAAGCTTGGGGATGCCCCCAAGGCACCCCCTTCTTCATCGGCAAAAATTAGGTCACCTTTCAAAACACTATATTTTTATTGCTTCATGCACTATGCGTTTTTCTTGGAGCGTTAGTTGTTTTTGCTTTCAGTTTTCTTTTGCTTTGCTTGCTGCAATAAATGGTTAGATCATATCATGTTTCTTTTGGGGGAGATGAACTCGCTTTTCATTTGCCAAGAACACTCTAGTTTTCACTCTTATCGTTCAATGAGTGTTCTCTTTTTCTGCTACTGCGTTTAGCTTGCACTTTTCGCCTTGATTTTTGTTCAGATCTTGTTTTATCTTTGCATCAAGGTGTATTTAGACCTCTGGTATATGTTGGTTTTCCTCAAAAGAGTTTCCTCAAAAAGGTTTGAATGGTGTTGGAAAAGAGAAAAAGCTTTATGCAAAAAAGTGGTACAAAAAGGAGCTTGTGTAGACTGCGGCTTAGGCTTTTGCATGTCATGCTTGATGTCTTTTGGATAGTATGCTTAGTGGTTTTGCTGTAGCATGACTTGTCTCAAATAACTGAGATTGCTTAATGAGCCTTTGAAAAAATCATGCGTTGTTTTAATTATTTGGAAGCATTATTTTGGTTTTCTCCTTGATGCTTTAATTGGGTTGACTTGGCGCATGCTCACACATGTTAGACTCATACAAAGTCGCCAATAGCCTCTATGATCATTTAGTTTTTGACTTTTGATGCCATCTTATGCTTCTTTTAATGTCGCTTTGTCGCTTTGCATGATTATGGCCATTATTGCTCTCTTAGTTGGTCGCTCTCAGTCTTTTGCTAGCCCTCGCCTTGTACTGAGTATGAGCTCTACTCGTGCATCCAACTCCCAAAAACCAAGTTTGCCATTGTGACCACTATAAATTCCTATGCATGGTATTTGTAAGCCATTCCAAAGTAAATTTTCATGTGCTACCTTTGAAAAAACCTTCAAAATACTTCTCGTTTTGTGACACTGTTTTCAGCTCATGGGGACGTAGTGATCGGATTTGCTATCTTCCATATTGCTTATTCCAAAAAGAAAAAAAAGGAGAAAAAAGAAAGAAAAAAGGCACTCCTCCATGGAATGTGAATGTTGGTGGGCACCCGATGGAATCGGTTAGCCATGGTTTTGAGAAAGGAAAAAAGGTGGGGAGGAGTGCCAAGCTTTATAAAAGATCACAAAAGCAACTTGCTTCTCTCAAAAACTTGCTTCATTTTTGTATGGAAGATAGTAAGAACCCCATTGCTAGTCGTTGACAAAAGCAACCACCTCTCAAAACTCAAGTTTTATCTCTCTGTTTTACAAATAAAAAGCTCTAGCACATGTTTAATCACTGCTTCCCTCTGCGAAGGGCCTTTCTTTTACTTTTATGTTGAGTCACCACCTTCTACCTTTATGCACCATTAAGAGAGCATAGTTGTCATTCTTAGTATAATGTGCATTGTCCCAAAGTTTTCATTGATTGATTCATATTGTTGGTTTCACTTGTTCTCAAATTATTTGTATCTAGTCACCCTCTTAAACTTGAAGGTGTCCTATGCATTTATGTTTTGCTCTCTATGAAGGACAAGCTGAAAACCATTTGTATGTTTTTCCTTATGATTTGAACACACGTTTGACTTTCATTGTTTCATTTTCATGATCTTTTGTTTGTGTTCTTTTTCATGTTATAACATGGTTGCTAAGTTTCTATTCTCAAGATTATGTCTTTCATGCCCATGTTTTAAGTTCTTTGATCTCAGCACTCAATGCTTTACCTATATGATCAATATTGTTTCTTTGATCTCAGCACTCAATGCTTTACCTATATGATCAAGATTGTGATGGTGCATGTCACCTCAAAAATTATTTCTTTTGTTATCACTTACCTACTCGAGGACGAGCAGGAGTTAAGCTTGGGGATGCTGAAATGTCTCAAACGTATCTATAATTTTTGATGCTCCATGCTTGTTTTTACACCATTTGCCTTGTGTTTTGTTACACTTCGTGGCGTTTTTATGCGATTTCCAGAACTAACCTATTGACAAGATGCCACAGTGCCAGTTCCCTGTTTTCTGCTGTTTTTGTGTTTTAGAAAAGCTACACAGGAAATATTCTCAGAATTGGATGAAACAAGTTTCAGAAGTCTTATTTTTCCCGGAAGCTTCCCGAAGACCGAAAGAGAGCCGAAGGGGGGCCAGAGGCCGCCCTCACACGTAGGGGGCGCGGCCCAGCCCCTGGCCGTGCCCACCTGGTGTGAGGAGCCCCTGGTTGCCTCCTGACGACGCCCCTTCACCTATATAAAGCCTCGGGAAGGAAAACCCTAAAAGAGTCGGCAAATTTCTAGAAAGAGTTCCGTAGCTCCGCTGCCACCGCCGACAAATTTCGGGGGACAAAAGTCTCTGTTCCGGCACCCTGCCGGGACGGGGAAGTGCCCCCGGAGCCATCTCCATCGGTCTCCATCGCCATCTCCGCCGTCTCCATCGACCTCACCGCCATCTCCATCAACCTTGCTGTCTCCTATGATGAGGAGGGAGTAGTTCTCCCCCGGGGCTGAGGGCTCTACCGGTAGCTATGTGGTTCACCTCTCTCTCCCATGATCTGATCTTTATGTGATCGTGAGCTTTGTATCATGTTGAATAAGTAGATGTTACTCTTCTTCATTGTGTGTACTCTAGTGTGTTATTAAAGTAATCTATTCCTCCTGCCATAGTGTAACGGTGACAGTGCGTGCATCATGGTGGTACTTGGTCTAGGCTACGATTGTGATCTCTTATGGATTATGAGAATAATTATCACTATGATAGTATTGAAGTGATCTATTCCTCCTTTCATGGTGTAATGTTGACAGTGTGTGCACCGTGTTAGTACTTGGTCTAAGTTGCAATAATATCTATCTTGAGTTGTGATTTGATTTGGATATCTCTATGAGTGGTGTTTGTCAAGTACTTGATGAACTTTGAGGAGTGCTTCGTAGCCCTACGCAATGATTAGTGTTATTCAATAGGAGAGTAATTCAGAGTACCATAGTGAAGAGAAGTTATCTATTGGTTCAAGTATGTTATATTTGTTGGGAGTGTGTCCACTAGTGAAAGTATGATCCCTAGGCCTTGTTTCCAAGCTTTGCACACCGTTTACTTGCTATTTTGTTACTTGTTTGCTTGCTGCCATTTTTATTCCAGATTGCATTTACTACTTATAATCATCTATACCACTTGTATTTCACTATCTCTTCGCCGAACTAGTGCACCTATACATCTGACAAGTGTATTGGGTGTGTTGGGGACACAAGAGACTTTCTGTATCGTAATTGCAGGGTTGTTTGAGAGGGATAGCTTTGACCTCTTCCTCCCTGAGTTCGATAAACCTTGGGTGATCCACGTAAGGGAAACTTGCTGCTGCTCTACAAACCTCTGCACTTGGAGGCCCAACACTGTCTACAAGAACAGAAGCGTGTGTAGACATCACTTAGCCAGTGCCAGCTCAAGGTGGGCATGGCCAGCACGGAGCAAGCTCCAGAAGAGTGGAGCAGCACGCATGGGGGGCATGGAGCAAGCTCCAGGAGGGGAGCAAGCTCCAGGTGGTTACAGTAAGATGCAGAGGAGCAGAAGGAGGGGAGGAACACTTACACAGTGCCCTGGAGATACCACCGTGGCATGGCGAGGCAGTGCCCGCGCGGCCACGACGGCATCGAGCCAGAGGAAGTCGCCGACGATAAGTCGACGAAACACCAACTCACCAATCCCAGACATCACCGTGGACAAGGCCTAGCAACTCGGGAGCAAGCTCGAGGTCGCCATGGCTGAGGTCCCGAGCTTTGGAGGTGAAGGGGATGCGGGCAACGAGGAAGCAATCGAGTAGATCTCGCGGACAGGCGGAACCGCCGTCACCTGATCTATCGATTGGGCGGCATCTTGGCGGCAGAGACCGACGGAGCTCGTCGGAATCGAGCACGGCGGCGGCGCGGCGACACAGTCGCCAGGGGGGTCGCGAAAGAGGAGAGGACGCGAGTGAGCGAGGGGGAAGAGACGGCCGGTCGGACCGACCGAGCCACTGGTCGGGCTCGACCAGTAGGCTGGCCCAACAGGTGGGCCAGGATTGGCAGAGAGAGAGAGATGAGGGGAGAGGTTTTTAACCAATAATTAAAAACAGAAATTGATAATAGAAAAAGGGCTTTTCTAGAAAAAGGCTTTTCAACACCAATTAAAAGTAGAAAAAATAATGGAATTTCTACAAAAATAACTTTAAGTGATTTTAACTTTTTAAATCACTTAACTAGTGGTTTTGTCAAATAAAAGAAGACTTATTCATAATTGTCGTAGAAACCTTTCTTTTGAAAGGAAAATCTCTAGAATTAAATTATATAAAAGAGGAAATAATATTCTTGAATTAAGATCAAGTAAATTCATTCAAGAATTTGGTCTTAGTATTCTTGAATGAATTCCACCTAATATATACTCTGATCAAATTGTAATTAGAGTATATTCACTTAAAATAATCCACCAAGTAAAAATATTAGGATTGAAAGCTTAAAAGGTTTTCTTCTTAATTAGAATAGAACTCATTATCAAAATTGAACTCCATTCCAGAGTATTAAAGAATATTCTTGAATGAAGCAATTTATGACATATACTCTTTAAAATCATAAAAAGAGTATATAAACCCTAGGATAAGAATAAAATACTTCTGGGGGGTTAAAGGGAATACACACACTATGAAAGTGCATGCATTATTTGAATCTTTAACCATTGCCCTTATCGGACAATGATACTGTTTTCCAGAACCCGAGGTCCCGGGTCACTTCAACAAATCTAACTGCACTACCTTGCAGTTTGCAGGCAAGTTCACTCTTGCTCATATCTCTTGTTCATCCTTAACAAAGTATTTGCAAATATACCGGTGGTATTATTATGATGATTGCATTAAATAGCTGTTCGCACACGAACACATCACCGTGTACCTCCGACGTCGAGCGCGATACGCAGGACACGTCGCCGGAGGAGGCTAGCCGGAAGCGCGATACGCAGGACAATCCGGCGAGCTCTTTTGAAGACCCGAAACCCCACACACCCGGGAGAGACCCCGTCTGGGCGCACGGCGGTGATGGGCTGCCCTAGGTCGGTTCGCCCGCCCCTAGGACTTCGCAGATCGAAGCTCTCCAACACGAAGAACACCGATGAACGATGAGCAGAAAACAAGGGCGAGAGAGAAAAAAATAGAGGTTTGTAGATTGGTTTTTGCGATTGTGTGTTGTTGTTCAATCGGCCGTCACCCCTCATGTATATATGGAGCGGCTGGACTTCCCGTGCAAGAAAGAGGGCTGGATTCACGTCCAAAACCCTAGTTTGGGTCGAATTTGGATGGGTGGGTCCGAACTTTCCAAAACTGTTCGGTCAAAAACTTGTCTGTATATTCCGAGTCTGTTTTGAGGCAGTAAACGACCTCGGATCGAAATCCCGTAAACTACAAAGTTGTTCGTCTCGAAAAACGAAGAACTTTCATGTTGGCCACTTTTCCATCCGAGATAGTCTAAAGGGTCTTTTCCATCGATTTCTGAATTTTATCTGATTTCGGCATATACAGAGCGCGACTAGTACTTGTACTAGTCAGCCTCGGCTTTGGGCTACGAAATTACAGAAATTCGCTAGTACTTGTACTAGCTAGCCTCTGTTCCAGCTTTTTTGGTTTGACCCTAGAAATTGCATGTGACATCGGATTGAGATGATACAAAAACCAAAGTTGCTTGTTTCGACGAGACGCACAACTTTCTCAACTATTATTTTCTCATTTGAGGCCATCTTAAGGTATCTTCTTTGTAAGCCAAAAACGGTTGTCAACACATGCCCCCCTGTTTTTCGGCAATACTTGCGTGCCGAAAAATAACTTGCACCACATTTTGTCTAAGGACGATGTCAACACTCCATCGGCCATCTGTTCTTAGGGCGATAACTCTATATCGGCCATGTATGCTAAGGGCGATGACGAGGGGTTAACTCGACAAATGTCCTAGATGAAGGACTTAGGATCGGGGAGATAGGGCGTCGGATGAACTCGAAGGTAAAGTTAGTCGAAATAGGTGTGTATCGAAAGTAAACTTGGGTGTTCAACCTGGCTTGCTTTTAATCTGCCCTACACCATCCCCTCCTGGCCCCTATATATAAGTGGCCAGGTCTCGAGGATCGGGTAGGGTCCGATACAGATTACAATATCGACATACGGTAAAGACTCGTATTCGACTATCATTACAATTGGGCCTAGCTTAACGGGCCTCAGGGGTACTCAACTAACGGGCTCTATTAACTATACCCTTGTCAGTAGCCCCTGAGATTCTACCAGAATTGCAGATTCAGGTTGAATCTCTAATCTTCAAATCTTCGACTTGATCAATTCTTCGACTTCTTCTTATCTTCAAATCTTCAACTTAGTCTTTACGACTTATTTTCATGATATTCTTTCGCAAGGGGTTTTGATGAACAAGCCTGACAACTCTGACGGATCAAGAGGTCAGTTAACTGCCGGAACAGATACTTGTCACCTACTTCAAATTCAATCCCCTTGGACTTGAATTTGGGATACCGGTCAAATCCATTCTTTTGCCGCATTTAGGACTTATAAAGAATGAATCCCAGTGGTTCTCAGGGTACCCAGTGCGTCCACCAGGATTTTCTTCGCGTCGTAGACATGGATACATACCAGCAAAGCGCATCCATGTGCGTATACCAGGCCACACAGGACGGATCCCGGGGTCTTACCTTCGTGACAAGTCACGGCATTCGAGTCGTGTTGCGATAACACAACTCGAGAATCTTATGTCGCAGTCAAATTTTGACTGAAAATATTCGGGTTTCTACAACCATAAAACTCGCTCCCGATGGGAGTAACATTCCTACACTTCTCCAATCTCTAATGCTTTACCAATAAATATCGTCGGGTGCGCGCTCAGCGCTCCCGATGGGAGTAGCCCCCGAGGCTATAGTCGAAAATAATTTTTCGAGTATAGGCTCAAGAGATAATGTAGCTCTTCATACTTCAACTCGAAACACTTCAACTTCGAGGTTCTTCAACTCGAGATACTTTAACTTCAAAAGTAACAGCCCCCAAGGCTATAATCAAAAAATTCTTCACATATGATCCTTTTTATCAATTCTGCATTTGTCGGCGCCATCCTATTTCTTTTATGACGTCAATGAAGACGTAGCTCCTCATCATTGCGAACCGTTTTATGGGTAACACTGTAACTTGCACAATTTTTTGACCATTTAGTGGGCTGCACGATTTTTGACCGTTGGTGGGCTGCCGTTTCCGATCTTTGCGCCACGTCTCAGCCCACGATCCTTCTCCCAGAAGATATATAAATGGCATAGTGGGGAATCGTAATGTTTACCAGCTCGTTCCATCCGCCGCCTCCATTGCTAATCTCCTCTGCCTCTTCCTCTCTTGCGGAGCCCCCAAGCGCGCTTTGTGCTGGATGCGCGTGAAACATCTGGCCACTAAGAGCACGATGGCCAAAACTTCTACCACCAACTGGGTGCGGTCCACCATCACCAAGAAGGAGGTGGAGAAGGCCACGGCGGACGGCCTCATCACCGCCCAGGATTCCATCCAATTTCCCAGTACTGAACGGATCCCGAAGCCCCCGAGCGGTTATCGGGTAATGTTCCTTGCTTTCCTCCTCCGCGGTTTGTCCCTTCCTGCCCACGAGTTTCTCTGTGGGCTGCTATTTGTCTGCGGTGTGCAGCTCCATCAGCTCACACCAAATTCCCTTCTTCACATTGCTTGCTTCGTGACTCTCTGTGAGTCATTCTTGGGCATTGAGCCCCACTTTCTTCTTTGGAGATCAATCTTTCGACTCCGCCCCAATGTTTCTTTGGCTAGAAAACCCGAACTGGGCGGAGCCGTCGTTTCTGTGCGCCCTGAGGCGCAATACTTTGAATTTTCCATGGCCGCGTCTGTCCAAGGATGGAGGACAAAGTGGTTCTATATCAAGGACCGCAAATCCTCTCCTGAAGATGAATTCGGCCTGCCTCCTTTTGATGCTTCCCAGGAGGTTAAGAAATTGGCATCATGGGATACACTCCCCTCAGATGCAGAAGCACAAGAAATTCTTCCTCTTCTTTCCCGCATCAAAGCTTTGAAAGGAGGTCAAGGAGGTGCTCTGTCGGGTATGCAACTCATGGCGTTTTTCATTCAACGTCGAGTTCAACCCCTACAACACCACCTTACCAGACTTTGGAATTACTCCGGCTTGGAAGATCCTACTCGCATATCTGAAGATCTGATATCGAAGGAAGAGGTCGACAAGTGAGTCAGGAATCTTACCAAGCTCACCAAGGAACACGCAGTTGCAGATTTAACCGCTGACTTTTTCGACTCCGTGCACCCTCTGCCTGAGGTATGTATCTTCGCGTTTACTTATTGTCGAACTTTGCTTGGTTCGATTTGTGTTTACTCTGTGCCATTGCACTCTGCTAATTTATTCATATGCAGGGTCATCAATTCCTTGTCTCTCGTCCTCCTCTTCCAGAGGCAGGGCCCCTACCAGCTGATCTTGCCTCTACTGCATCTGAAGCCCCCGAGGCTGACGAAAGTCAGGACGGAGATGATGTCGAAGAATCAGAAGAGGAAACTAGCTCGTCGACATCGCCCCCTCCTGTACTAGCTGAAGATGTTGGTGTCGACAAGAAAAGGAAGCGTGTCGACGAAATTGCTTCATCGAGTTCTGCAGCGGCTGGTAAAGCCACCGTTCTTGCAGAAGATATGGAGTACTTCGACATGCTTGCATCGTAAGTATTGTAGTCGAGTTCTTCAATTGCATTGTTCTTGCCTTGTTGTCATAACTTATATTTTTCATGCAGTGATGATGAAGAACCACCAACATATGCGACAGCTGCTCCACCACCTTCTCCTGTGGCGATTGATGAGCCTATCGAACCATATGATGCACCGAGGGCTACCAGGTCCGGTGTGAAGAAGGTTCCTCAAGCCCGATACTCTAAACGCTCAAAGAGGGCCAAAGAAGTCGAAGTTTCTCTGGAAGCCCATGCACCTACGGTTTCCTCTGATGACGTGAGCAATTCTTCTTTACTTTCTTTCCTTTCATGCACTTCTACTCTTACACACTTCTTTTCTCAGGCTTTAGTGAAGAGATTTATTGCCTTGGGCACGGAGTGTGCAGGGTACCTAAAGGTTGCGAAAGCTTCCGAAGGTATAATCTTGATGTCCAGTCATTACTTTTCTTCCGTGCTTTTTCTTTTCCCACTTACCTGACTCCCTTTCGCCTTCTTGTGTAGCTGCCTTAGCAACAGCCAATGCTCGAATCGCGTCGCTGGAAGCAGAGCTCAATGCTTCGCGGAAAGCTTATGATGTGGCGGCCGCTGCTAAAACGGATGCTGAGAAGTCGCAGAAGGCTGCGCTTGGCAAGGCGAAGAAAGCTGAAAAAGCTTTAGCTGAAGCCAACAAGGAGCATGCTCAACGAGAGCAAGCCGTGGCGGAGCGTCTTCACACCATGTCTACTGCCGCTGAAAGTAAGTGCTTCGCCTTGTCTTCTGTTTTCGTCTTCTGTTGCACTGGTGTATTTGTTGACACTTGTCTCTTCTTTTCTTTTCTATTGCTCAGAATTCACCGGGGGTATCTCCGTCGTCCTTGCAAACGGACGATGATCCTCTTATGGATGCAGTTAACCTACTCGAAGAAAACTGGATATCTATCCAGGAGACTTTTGAGTTGGTTAGCCGCGTTTTATCACGGCTTTTTGCCGGCTTGTGGCCGAAGAAAAGGGCGACGATTCCGAAGGACAACCTGACTAAACTTGCCAAGTCCTTCGATACCACTGAAGACCCCACTCTCCAGCTGAAAGGGCTGTCCATTAAGCGCGGCGCCGAGGGTGCTATTGCACTTCTCTTGCGCACGGTACAGACTTCGACTGGGAGAGGGTTAGCTCCCCCCATGGTCACACCCGTGACGAGATGAAGGTGTTTTTCGAGAGGGCGAAGAAGTTGGCACCTGCATTGTTGACAACGATTTCTCCTTCGGCAGCCTCTGCTGTGCCTGCTGCACCTCCTC
The DNA here is from genome assembly GCA_007115705.1 of Dactylis glomerata. Classification (NCBI taxonomy): domain Eukaryota; kingdom Viridiplantae; phylum Streptophyta; class Magnoliopsida; order Poales; family Poaceae; genus Dactylis; species Dactylis glomerata. Next base: position 43,686 of record QXEO01001040.1, read on the forward strand.
CAACGGCGAAAGATTCAGTGCCACCGTCGACTTCTAGCGAGGAACCGGCCGCGCCTCCTCCTTCCACGGAGCACAATGCTGAGGTGGCGTAGACTCAGCTTCTTTGTAGCTTTTTTAGCTTTCTCCTTTTGGATGTAAAGACTTCAATTAAGTGCAACCCGAGAACCTTAGCCATAGGGTTGTGCTCTTATGTAAATATATCCTCTTCGTATGAAGTTTTATGCTGCCTCTCTGAAATTGTTTCTCCTTTCTTTTCCTTTTGGCTTGCAGTCGACGCGCGTCAATGATCCTTTGACTCATGCTACTGCTCCTTCCTCTGCCCGTGGATTCGATCCTCAGATTTCGTCGACTCCTAGTCGATGCTGTCAATGCGCGGAGTACTTTTCCAGGATATCCGACCTTGAGGCTCGCCTAACTTTGGCCAAATGTCAGGCACAGATGGCTATTAAAAAGGCTAGCCAAGCCGGTAGCTATATGAAGAAAATCTCTTCCCTTGATGAAAAGGTCTCCAGTCTGATGGCGAAGGTTATTCATAATGAAGAATGCGAATCTTTCATCCTTGGCATTGTCGAGTCTGCCTGCGAGATGTTGCGATGTGAGTTTTCTTTCAACTCTTCCTTTCCTTGCTTGTGCACTGCTGTTTTTGTGACATCTCTTGCCATTTGTAGGTACTTGTTTGGATTTTGCTGCTGAAGAACGTCGAGTTGCTGAGCGAAATGCGGCTTTGGAGAAAATGTCGACTGGCTGTGAGGCTTTGTGGTCTGATCCTCGACGCCGAAGCGCCATTGTATTGCTTCAAGACCGTGCCCAGCATATTGGCGAATCAGTTGATGGTTGTCGGCGAGCTCTCACAACGATGCACTCCATTATGCTTCCCCGTAATCCTTTGCCTACAACTTTCCCACTTCTTCTTGATACTTTCAGATCCAGCCATCGTATTCACAGGTTGATAGAACTGAACTTAGTGGCTGGTGCCAATTTTGCTCTCGGGTGGATACGCAAGTGGCACCCCAGATTGAATTATAGCACGATGTCCCTGAGTTTAGCTCCAGGTGGAGCTAGCCTTCGGGTTCATATGGAGAACACGCTGCAACCTGCTCGAAGGCTCGTAGCTAGGCTTCTAGAGGCGGATGCTGCGTTTTTCCGCGAGTATCATTATCTAGATCCTTTAGGCGTAGATGATTCTGACAACCCGATGTTGTAAGGTGTATGTGGAACGCGAGAGTTTATTTATTTCGCGACTATATGTCTGAAATTTATTCTCAAGGCGTATTTGTATGGTTCGTGCGTTTGCCGCATCTTCTCTTTGAAAGACTCATAAACTCGAATATGAGGAACGCTTTGTCTTTATTTATACTTGTAATGTAAGATACATGGGGTGACCCAAGAGATCCGGCCTGTGACCTGTGTTCTGGATCTAGAGGGCATTGCCCCTGGTATAACTCGTGGCTTTTACAGCCTTTATTGTTCTACTCTATTGTCTTATGATGCTTATGTCGTCGTGGCTTTCCCTTTTTCCTCTGCGCCTGTGTCTTCTCCTGATGCTCCTACTCGTGGTTTCTTCGTTTCGGGCTCTGTGACGCATCCTTCGAGTAGCTTGACGCCTTCTGTAGTCGCGCTTTTGCCTTTTCTGCATGGTTGGCTATTACGCCAAAATTTTGCGCCATCTTGTGGAATTCCCTATCGCAGAGATCTGAAACTTCGAAACTTCCTTTTACTGTAATTATTCCTCTTGTTCCTGGCATTTTAAGTACCAAATATGTGTAGTGAGGCACTGCCATGAATCGCGAAAACGCGGGTCGTCCGAGGATCGCGTGATATTGCGATGGCCAGTCCATGACTTCGAAGTCTAGCTTTTCTCTTCTATAGTTTTGTCGGTTGCCGAAGCAAACATTGCGTGCTATTCGACCCAGCGGGTAGTTGGCACTTCCTGGTACGATTCCATGGAAGGAACAATCTGTCGGCTTCAGGAACTCTAGTGATATATGCATTGCTCGGAGTGTTTTCACGTATATCAAGTTGATTCCACTCCCTGCATCCATGAATATTCTGTCGACATCATACGCGCCGATTTGAGCTTTGAGTACCAAAGGCGCGTTTCCCGGCCGAGGTACTGTTATAGGGTGATCTTCTCTGTTGAACTCTATTGGTTGCTCTGACCTGTGCAGATACTCCGTTGCAGCTGGAGGTGATATGACTGCTAAGTTGACTTGTCGAGTTATGCTCTTCTCTTCTTTGTTCGACTTGGGTACAGGTTGTATCATTGATATGATGTGTCCTTTTGATGGTACATAACCTTCGTCGTCGTCCTGTCCCTGGTTTTGCTGGTCTTGTCCTTGAGGCGCTCCATTGTTTCCTTGCTGCTTTGTCGGAGGATTGTTACTTCCTTCGAATCCTTGTCGCCTTGCTTCGGTTTGCTTATTTATTGCTGCTTCTTGCAGTTTTAAGAATGTTGTGCAATCTTTCATTGCGTGCCTTGATACTCGTTTCCCGTCGACGAACGCTGAGTGTATATGACAAGGCCCGTTGAGCATATCTTCTGGTGATGGGTTGTACTCTCTGGATTCCCTCATAGGGAACTTCTTATAGTCCTCCTTTCCGTAGCTTCTATATCCCGAACTTCTGCGATCATTTCCTTGATAGCTGTTGTCTTTATATCCTGCGGCGACTTGGCTATGCGAGCCGTAGGTGTCGTTGTTTCAGGATCGTCTCCTTTGACTTCCATACCTGTTTCTTCTGTCGTCCTCTGGAGATCGCGTCCGCTTGTTGTTTCACGCATCTTCTCAGTCTGCGAACCTGTTTGCTGTGTCCATGAGGTCTGACACTGTTTTCGGCTTGATTCTGCCCATCTCTTCGACTAGGTCTCTTCGCCTTAATCCGATGATGAACGCGTCTATTGCTCTTTCGTCTGAAACTTCGAATGCTGAGTTTTTTATGAGGCTCCATCTTTGGATGTATGCCCGTAGTGTTTCGTCGCGTTGCTGTACGCACGCTTTGACTTCTTCTATTGACGTCGGTCGTTTGTATGTCGACCTGAAGTTGCTTGTAAATTGCTTTGTGAGGTCTTCCCAGCTTCCAACAGATTCTTTCTCTAGTTTGCTCAACCATGACCTTGCTGCACCGGTGAGGTGTAGTTGCAAACTTTGCATTGCTGTTTCCTTGGTTCCTCCTAATATTTGAACTGCTTGCAAGTAATCTGCAAGCCATGATTGTGGTTCCTGTGATCCATCGTATTTTTGCTGATCATGAGGTAGCTTGAATCCCTTGGGAACTGGAGTGGTGCGAACCCTGCGGGTAAAGCATGATGCCCCCATCTCTTTTTCGTCGTCTTCATAGTCGCGCTTTTCATTTGGGGATCGTGATCTTCGGGTTCCACCGTGCTGCTTTGGTGATGGCGATCGAGATCGGTGTTTGCTACTTCTGCGCCGAGGACTATTGTGACGGCGAGGTGACCTTGCTTTGTGCACTTCCTTGTGGTGATATGCTTCTTCTCCTTTTGCTGATAGCTTGTGGCCCACCATGTTGAGTCTGTTCAGTGCTGCTCTATGCATATGTTCTCTAGGATCTCCTGGACTTGGTCGAGTTGTAAGTAGATATGCTTGTGCTGCCACTAGTGCTGCTTCAGGAGTTTTTGGTAGGATGTTTCCCTGCTCGTCGACCGATAGGAAGGACGAGTCGAGGTTTTTGGAAATACTTTGCCTGTCAGAATACTCGAGGTTATCGTACCTTGAACCGTGTCGACGATTTTTCCTTGCGTTGCTGTATAATGCGTTGCTCCGTGCTTTTCGAGCAGCCTCGCTAGCTGCAATGGCTGAATCTTTTCTTCTTTGTATCTCTGTTTTCTCCTTTGCTAATTGCTTGGCCTGCTGCCTTAGGGCGTAGTGATACCCCAAAAGCATGTCTTTGCTAGAATTTGATGGTATTGGCGTGCCGTGTTCTACGGCTTCTCTTATTATCCTCCATTCGTCGCCTGATAGTCGAATTTTTTCCCTGCTTGCGAGGGATTCTGGTGTTTGCCCTTCTGCTAGGTGATTTGCTCCTCTGTCGATATTTGCTGGGTTTAATACTGGATTGTCGTTTTCGTCGAATTCTTCTGAATTATCTCCTATAATGGCGAGCACCTGGCATTGTTTGCCGATGTTACCCTTAAAGCTTGAGAAGATCGAGTTACTATCCTCAGAAAGCTCTAATCCTGTCTTCCATGTATCTGTTGACTTGTCTGCCGTACCGTCGCGGCAGGTTGTGAGATCTTCGAGTTGGACTTCCACGTCAAAATTTTCCTTTTCTTCGTTGTCTTCTGCGATCTTTTCTTTTTGCACTTCCTCTGGGCTGACCGGCGAGTTTACCTCGCTGGAAGAGCCTTCAGAATATTCCATCATTGCTGTTGCTTCGGGCTCACTTGCCGACGGATCTTGTTTCGTTGGATCTGAAAGGCGAGATGAACCCGACGGTTCGATGAGGACGTTTAAACTTCCGATTGTCAACTCCATCTCTTGATTTTCGTCGACTTCTGTACTGCTATTGGCTAAAAGCGAAAAAGCCGTCGAATTCATGATTCCAACGCCCAAGTTCCCCACGGTCGGCGCCAATTGACGAGGGGTTAACTCGACAAATGTCCTACATGAAGGACTTAGGATCGGGGAGATAGGGCATCGGATGAACTCGAAGGTAAAGTTAGTCGAAATAGGTGTGTATCGAAAGTAAACTTGGGTGTTCAACCTGGCTTGCTTTCAATCTGCCCTACACCGTCCCCTCCTGGCCCCTATATATAAGTGGCCAGGTCTCGAGGATCGGGTAGGGTCCGATACAGATTACAATATCGACAAACGGTAAAGACTCGTATTCGACTATCATTACAATTGGGCCTAGCTTAACGGGCCTCAGGGGTACTCAACTAACGGGCTCTATTAACTATACCCTTGTCAGGCGATAATTGTATATCGGCCATATGTGTGTTTAAGCTTCTTGCCACACGCTCGGGTAAAACTTCTTTAGATATCTTCCATTGAGAGCTCGAGGTAATAAATTTCCCTCCATAGATTCAACCAAATATGAATTTCCAGGAACTACTCTCATGACCTTGAAAGGACCCTCCCAGCTCGGAGACCATTTGCCAAATTTTCTGTCTTTTGAACCAACTGGCAGGATTACCTTCCACACTAGGTCACCAACCTGGAAGCTCTTCAATTTTACCTTTTTGTTATATGCTCTTGCTACCCGCAATTTCTCCTTCTCTATGTCTCTTAGAGCAATTAGATGTTTATCGGCGACTTCATCAATGTTATCCATCATTAAGTTATGAAAATCCACCGCCGATAAATCATTTTGCTTCGCGAACCTCAAAGCAGCCAGATTCACCTCTACTGGTAAAACGGCTTCTTGCCCATACACGAGCTCATATGGAGTTACTTTTGTTGCACCATGCCTTGAAATCCTATGCGCCCACAAAGCTTCAGACAACACTTCATGCCATCTCCTTGGATGATCTTCAATCTTCTTCTTGATGAGCTTGATCAAAGTTTTATTGCTAGATTCAGCTTGTCCATTAGCTTGAGCATAATATGGAGATGAATTGAGCATCTTTATCTTATATGATTCGGCGAATTCTTTTACTTCCTTTGCCATAAATGATGAACCCTGATCTGTGGTCAAAGTTTGAGGAACACCGAATCTATGTATAATGTGCTCAGTTATGAATTGGATCACCTCCTTATGGGTCATATTCCTGAGAGGTATTGCTTCAGACCATTTGGTAAAATAATCAGTGGCTACCAACACGAACCGGTGCCTTTCGAAGAAGAAGGATGAATCATGCCAATGAAATCCAATCCCCAACCTCTAAATGGCCACGGCTTGATAACAGGATTCAACATAGCAGCAGGAGCCAACTGAATATCACCAAACTTTTGACAAGCCTCGCATCCTTTATAATATCTGAAGCAATCATTTATCATCGTCGGCCAATAAAAACCTGCACGTCATAGTAACCACTTTATCTTGTGTGCCGACTGATGAGTACCACAGATACCTTCATGTACCTCCCCCATAGCGACCCTTGCTTGGTCTTCATCCAAACACTTCAAGAGAATACCATCAACTGTTCGGCGATAAATATTATCATCTATCAAAACATATTTGAAAGCAATCCGCCGAACAGCCCTATCCGTCCTCCTGCTAGGATCCTGCAAATATTCAACAATAGGCCTTCTCCAATCTTTGTTTTCACCTGCACTAGATCCTTCATTAGTGACCGAATCAATGGGCTTTAATTCGGTCTTACCTACGTCAGCAAGAACAAACATCGGCTTATAAGATATATGAAAAACACCACGATCAACATGGTAGCCAGATGCTTGTTGTGCTAACTCATTTGCATTCCAATTATCCTGTCTAGATATATGAGCAATGCTAAAATAATCCAAGGTAGAAATTATGTCTAGACATTTATCAAGATACATATTAAGTGATTCGTCTAAACATTGGCAAACCTTGGATATTTGCTGAACTACTAACAACGAATCACCATGAGCCTCAATATGTGTAGCACCTACAGCAGTTAAAAGTTCTAGTCCGAATAGTAAAGCTTCATATTCGGCTTGATTGTTTGTGCAAGAATATTCTAATCGGCATAAGGCTTCAAACACAGCACCATGAGGAGATATATAAACAACACCAACACCTTGGCCATTGTTACAGACTGAACCATCAAAATATAATCTCCATGGTATTAAAGAGACAAGGCTAATATCAATATCATGCTCACTGTCAATCCGATGTTCAACAATAAAATTAGCAATGATTTGGCCTTTCATAGATTTCAAAGATTCATAAGCCAGATCATATTCAATTAAAGCATAAGCCCATTTACCAATCCTGCCACTAAGAATTGGTCTATGCAACATATATTTAATGACATCGGTTTGACAAGCAACAATGCACATGCTAGACAATAAATAATGCCTTAACTTAGTACAAGCAAAATACAAGCACAAGCATAATTTCTCAATAAAAGCATACCTTGTCTCGGCATCCAGTAAACGCCGACTCAAATAAGTTATGACATGTTCCTTTCCTTCGGTTTCTTGAGTCAAAACAGCACCAATAACGCCTTCCTCTGCAGCGATATAGAGCCTAAAAATCTCTCCATGTTTGGGCGCCTTCAATACCGGCGGAGTAGACAAACAAAGCTTGATATTTTCGAATGCCTCTTGCTGTTTTGCCCCCCAGGTAAAATCATCATCATTCTTTAACCGAAGAATAGGGGTAAATGCATCAACCTTCCCTGACAAATTCACTATGAATCGCCTCAAATAATTAACCTTGCCAAGGAATTTCTGCATATCTTTCTTGCATTTTGGTGCTTCTATTTTCTGGATAGCCTCTATCTTCTGTGGATCAATCTCTATGCCATGTTGATGTATAATAAAACCCAAGAATTTCCCAGCCGATACACCAAAAGCACACTTCAAAGGATTCATCTTGAGCCCATACTTTCTCATCCTCTCAAAAGCTAAGCGCAAATCGGCTAAATGAGATTTATTAGCATCCGATTTGACAACAATATCATCAATATAGACTTCAAGTATGACCCCAAGCAAATCATGAAATATTAAATTCATAGCCCGCTGATATGTGGCACCGGCGTTTTTCAACCCAAAGGTCATTACCGTCCACTCAAATAAACCAACAAAGCCAGGGCACCGAAAGGCTGTTTTGAATGCATCCTCTTCGGCCATAAAAATTTGGTTATAGCCCGCATTGCCATCAAGAAAACTAATAACTTTATTACCAGAGGCATCATTAATAAGCATATCGGCTATTGGCATAGGATACTCATCTTTGGGTGTAGCTCTATTTAGATCCCTGAAATCAATACACACCCTCAACTTGCTTGATCCTTTTTTTCTCCACAGGTACAATATTAGAAATCCAATCTGCATACCTGCAAGGTTTAATAAAATTAGCTTTAAGCAAACGACCGATCTCCTCCTTGATCCGGTCATACATTTTAGGATTGAATTTCCGGGCCGGTTGTTTATAAGGTCTAAAACCGGCCTTGATAGGCAATCGATGCTCAACTAAATCCCGGCTCAAACCAGGCATCTCATGATACTCCCACGCAAAGCAATCGACATATTCTTTTAACAGCCTGATTAACATATCCTTATAATCGGCTTTCAGATTTTTGTTTACAAACGTCGGCCTAGGAATTAAACCATCTCCTATATCTACCTCTTCCAATGGATCAGCCGATGTAAAACCTTGTCCCAACTTATCCATATCATCTAATTCTTCAATTGACTCATACATATCGTTCCCACTGGACCGATATTCCACAAGCCTCTTCTGCAACCACTCTTCGTTGGGATCCATTTAAATCACATGTTTGGGAGCCGATTACTATAAATCGGCTTTAAAGATACAGGCACAAAGCCATTCTTTGTGGCACTAAGAAAATCAAAATCTGAAAGATCACGCCCCATGAAACAAGTAGCATTAGGATGTTGCCAATCCACCGGTGAATCAGGCAAAGCAATGCACGATGAATTATCAGCATGGACAACCTCAACTTCATCATTAACCCACTGTATCAAGAACTGATGCAAAGTAGATGGCACACATTGGTTTGCATGGAGCCAATCGCGGCCTAATATGACATTGTAATTACCTTGCACCTCAGCAATAAAGAAGGCGGTGGCCAAAGATTTGCTTCCCACGGTGAGCTCTACACTCATGACACCTTTGGCCTCAGTTTTTTCTTTACCTTCAAACCCATTAAGCACCATGTTGGTCTTCATTAAATCATTCTCATCAAGCCCCAACTTCTTGAAAACCGAATATGGCATAAGATTCACTACAGCGCCACCATCAACAAGCATTCTAGCAACCGGCGACCCATTAATGTGTCCCTTGACATATAATGGTTTCAAGTGTTTCACCGGTTCTTTTGGCTTCTCAAAGATGGCATTCTTGGGCCCAAATTCCAGCTGTGCTACCTCCCCTTCTTCATCTACGACACGAAATTCAGAGGGTAAATAATAAACCATATTCATATCCATACCTTCCCTAGTTGGCGAGCTTTCATAGTCCACCAATTCCTCATCATCTTCCGGTGCGGGAGTTTGCTCTAGAATTTCATCAGTTGAAGGAGGTGTAGGAGGTGGCGTAGTAACAATGCTCGTGCTCCCCTCCTGAGATGGTGTCAGAACTGTTGTGATTATCATGGGAACTGTGGTATCTTCCACTTGCTTACATACCCACTTCTTAGAAGGCACTGGGCGAGCTTCATTCTCTACCTTCTCTTGATTCCTCATGCGCTGCAGCCTCCTTTTCTTGGTTTTTGTCAATCCAAGAGGACACCACTTAGGCTGAGTATATTTAGGATCCCTCGGCTTGGCTTTGCTTGTGCTAGCTTCGTGATCATTAGCCGAGGATCTTGGCTGAATAGTCAGTATAGCCTTATCAGAACTAGCCGGTTTATCAATATCAACCGGCTCTTTGAGTTTCAACGCTTGTGTGCCCACTATGATTGAGCTGACATTAGGATTCTTCCCTTGTTGCTTGCCAGACTCTGACGTTTCAGCACATGGTGACATAGGACGTCGCTCCTTCTCAGCACCCTCTGAAGATTTTGGATGTGACCGATTAGTATTATAACTCAAACGGTCTCGAACAGGTCGAGTGATCCTGTCATGCACAGATTTCCTGGGTGCTGCCCATCCTGGATGAAAAGCATATGGCGCCATTGGGGGCTGCATCCATCCTCCATTGTAGTAATACGGTGCATATGGTGGCGGCGCCATCCATGGCCCTGGCACCCACTGACCATACGGCCTTGAGTGTCTTGGATATCTCTCTCTTGGAGGTGACCATGGACGTTTCACATGAGATGACCGGTTTGAGTTAGAACCGGTCGCTTGGTTTGCATACTTAGACATTAACATATCAAAAGTTGGCTTGATCTGCTTGCGCTGCGCCTTGACCTCATTGGTCTTCCACTTGCCAACTTCTGGACTCTTGGGCTTGATGAACTTGGCACGCACATCACCTTGTTCTTTTGGTTGCCCCCCGGGTGCAGGATTTTTTATAGTGATCTTCAACGTCTCCTTGCCATCAGGTTGCTTTCCAAGAACAATCTCCCTTCCCAAGACCTTGTTATTTTCCTTGTTGTTCCTGGGTTCACCAACAACAACATTATCTTTATTAGCAGATCCGGCCGTCTCTGGCCGAATTAAGACTTTCTTTCCATGTAGCTCCAAAGTATTCATTGGGAATGGCTGCTTGTCAATTTGCATATCAGCAAAGCTCAATCATCCATCATTGATAGCCGATTGTATCTGTCGCCGAAAAACGTTGCAATCATTAGTAGCATGAGAAAATGAATTATGATATTTGCAATAAGCGCGCCATTTTAACTCCTCAAACGGCGGTATAGTGTGAGACAAACGAATGTATTTATCTTTTAACATAGCATCAAATATCCTATCACATTTGGCTACATCAAAACTGAATGTCATCTCATCTTCACGATTCTTGCGAATCGGCTTAAGAGCATCACAAATATAAGGTTTGGCCTTTGAGGGCCAAACAAATTCTGCAGCATAAATATCAGCCTCATCGTCCGAATTTTCACTATTATATCCAACAGTATTTATGCGAGGACGATCAGACTTTGACCTATGCATATCTTTTGTTTCTTTGCCTCGGCTTTCTTGGGCCAGAGCCCTTTGCAAAACTTGACTAACATTTAAGAACTCATAACCTTCAATTTTTTCTTTAATGTAAGTTCTTAAACCATTGAGCACTAAGTCTGCCATGTCTCTTTCAGTAATTACTAAACTGTAACATCGGTTCTTAGTATCTCTAAATCTTTTGACATAATCAGTAACTGACTCATCATGCTTTTGTTTAACCGATGTAAGATGTGACAACTTAAGCTCATTATCACCGCTATAAAAATGCTCATGGAATTTCTTTTCTAGGTGATACCAAGTATTAATAGAACCATAAGGTAAAGCAGAAAACCATGAAAAAGCAGTACCAGTTAAAGATAAGGGAAACAAACACACTTTTAAAGGATCACTATTGCCAGCTTCTCCTAACTGTGCTAAATATTGACTAACATGTTCCCAAGTCGTTTTACTATCTACCCCATTAAATTTAGCAAAATCAGGCACTTTGTAACCCTGGGGGTATGGTAAAGAATCAAAATATTCCGGATAAGGCTTTTGATACATCCGGCTTACAGGCTTCGGCTCAATTCCGAAGTTATCATAGAACATCTTCTGCAATTCTGACCTAAGTGTGGCCATGTTTTTGTCTATGGCAGACGAATTTGTTTGTGGTACTTGTGCAGGAACAACAGAATTATTAGCCATGGAGTTTACTCGCGCTGCTGGTACCGAATTAAAATTCGGCGCCGTGACTGTGGCTGCAGGACGTGTGGCCTGGTTCGGCGAAATCGCCGAATAAGGCACACTTCTAATAGGAGTATGGTATGCTGGCGCGGTTACAATCTGACCATCTTGGCTAACGTAAGGATTTATCGGCATGCCCTGAGGAAACACCGATGTGCTAGGTAATGTATGGCTAGGGTTTTCAACAGCAGCATTAGCACTAACATTACCAAAAGTATCATGAGGCTTATTATTACTAGCTTTTATGTATTCTATCATAGCATCATAGGCTTGACGACTTGATTCAGTAGCATAATGATTAATTGCAGCCAATTGATCACTAGAAAATACGCTAGTACTTACAGAGGGCTCGGCTGGATCGCCGAGCATTGGTGGAAGTTGGATGTCTCCAAGCAAGGTAACAGCCCCATGGCGGTCCTTCTTGAAGCTTGCAAGGAACATCTCCATATCTTCCTCCTCTTGCCTCTTCTTCAAAGCTTCGAACTCCTCCTTGCACTTCAGCTCCAGCGCCTCAAGTTGCTCTAGACGCTGCTTCTTCAGCGCCTCGTAGGATTCGCGTTGATCCGCCGAAAGATCATCAAAACTAGGCTTGATGATGTTTTCGGCGCTAACTTTAGCAGGCTGGGGTATACCGCTCGACATGATGATCGTCCCCAGTGGAGTCGCCAAAAAGTGTGTTCGCACACGAACACGTCACCGTGTACCTCCGATGTCGAGCGCGATACGCAGGACACGTCGCCGGAGGAGGCTAGCCGGAAGCGCGATACGCAGGACAATCCGGCGAGCTCTTTTGAAGACCCGAAACCCCACACACCCGGGAGAGACCCCGTCTGGGCGCACGGCGGTGATGGGCTGCCCTAGGTCGGTTCGCCCGCCCCTAGGACTTCGCAGATCGAAGCTCTCCAACACGAAGAACACCGATGAACGATGAGCAGAAAACAAGGGCGAGAGAGAAAAAAATAGAGGTTTGTAGATTGGTTTTTGCGATTGTGTGTTGTTGTTCAATCGGCCGTCACCCCTCATGTATATATGGAGCGGCTGGACTTCCTGTGCAAGAAAGAGGGCTGGATTCACGTCCAAAACCCTAGTTTGGGTCGAATTTGGATGGGTGGGTCCGAACTTTCCAAAACTGTTCGGTCAAAAACTTGTCTATATATTCCGGGTCTGTTTTGAGGCAGTAAACGACCTCGGATCGAAATCCCGTAAACTACAAAGTTGTTCGTCTAGAAAAAACGAAGAACTTTCATGTTGGCCACTTTTCCATCCGAGATAGTCTGAAGGGTCTTTTCCATCGATTTCTGAATTTTATCTGATTTCGGCATATACAGAGCGCGACTAGTACTAGTCAGCCTCGGCTTTGGGCTACGAAATTACAGAAATTCGCTAGTACTTGTACTAGCTAGCCTCTGTTCTAGCTTTTTTGGTTTGACCCTAGAAATTGCATGTGACCTCGGATTGAGATGATCCAAAAACCAAAGTTGCTTGTTTCGACGAGACGCACAACTTTCTCAACTATTATTTTCTCATCTGAGGCCATCTTAAGGTATCTTCTTTGTAAGCCAAAAACGGTTGTCAACAATAGCAAAGGTTCTGCTTTTCTTGAATGAATATGTTTAGTGGTTAGCAATCATAATGGTTGTCGACCTAGGAAGGTGGGCAGTGGGACCATGGTAAGAGTATGGTGGAGGTCCCACTATACCGGGAATGTTCACCTAGGACTAATAACCAATATCGCCAGTGATTCTTGTGCCGTAAAATACGGTCAACCATAGGATCTGGAATGGGACGGGAGAGTCAGTTGTATCTTTTCCCTCATGCATATCAACGGACCGGCCGTTTCGGAGCAGTTGTCTCCCTGCGCGGAGCTTCGGGATGGGTGGATTCCCCGTAATGAATTCACGATTCTGGCGGTCTATGATGGATTGCGGCAATGACGGGGGTAGAGTGCCGAGGCCGGTGTTACCACAGTGCGTAACCGTATCCAGTGGGGGTAACTCATTGTCTAGGAAAGACAAATATGCCGAGGTCGGCAACTACCAAAAGTGTAGACCGGCGAGGGTAGCGAACCGAAGTTGGAGCCGCAAAAGGGTGGGTATGCACGGTCGCGGGAAGGAACAGTGATTGGCTCGGATCAACGGCTGGGCCCCATACCAAGGAAGTGTGGACGGGAAAGTACGCCCGATTGTGCAGCAAAGTGTTGATCTCCTATGGGTACAAGTGACCACCTCTGCAGAGTGTACAAAAAGTATCAAGATACTCCCTGTTCCGGGAAGGAGCTACGAACACGGCAGGAAAGAAGCCCATCGATGCTCTAATCAACCTGTGAAGACTAACGGACATAGTTCTTTGAATAAAATCAATCTTTAAAGAAATGCTTACAAAAACTGCATTTGGCCGACTTTCTAGTCTATGGTCGTAGTTAGTGCATCAAACACCTCTAATCTATTAAATAAACTTGTTGGGTAACGCTTGTTACTCACCCCACTTCTTTTTAACCCTTGCTTAGACTCGGAGAACCAGTCTGAAGAAACTGAAGGAAGCCCGAAGGACTACGAGGAGGTCTACTACGAAGAACCGGACTTATCTGGAGGAGTCGAAGGCATTGATTACACCATCTTCTATGGTCCCGACGAAGGAACCGAGGAGGAGGCCGACACCTAGAACCGAAGGATAGAAACTTTGGTCGCATCGGACACCTAGAATAAAGCGACTAGAGTTAGGCATAATGTTTAGTCTATTATTTTCTGTTGTAACTAAGGTTTGTAATATCCACTTAGAACCACCGAGTGTTCCTCTTTGGACCGAGGAGGAACTAGAGTCCTTTGTAACATTATGACTTGTAATATTTAGTGCTTGAATAAAGACCGCTATGTTTCTGTTGTACCACTCTGAGGGATGTAATATTTGTGAATTGGTATTTCACGAGTGTTATATCAACGACTTGTATACTACAACATGCAGTGGTATGCTGGGTCACCACAGAGAGAGAGAGAGAGAGAGAGAGAGAGAGAGAGAGGGGGGGGTGAACTACCTGCACCTTGGCTCGAGGAGCCCGAACCGGATGCCATCGGGAGGGTGACAGCGTGAGAGTGGCAGTGGTGTCGGAGTGGATTCCCGTCGGCCTATGCTAGAACCTTAGATCGGTAGGGATGTTGGTGGGGGGCGGCTACGCACGATCAACCTCATGAGACGTGCAGGCCGGGCCCCCATCCTTTATATAGCGCAGCGACAAGGGTCCACTGTTCATAAGAGAACGGACGTCCCCGATCAGGGCGCGAGGCAAGGGGTGGAGTCATTGGACTCGATCCAGATGAGATCAATCTAACACGTGAGGCTCCATCTTCAGTGGGATGGAGCTCGCCATTGCGTGCCTGCAATCATCCTCGTCTAGCATGGTCATGCTCACCATCATCGTCGGGCTGCCTTTCGTGTCTCCCTTGCTGAGGCGGAGGCGAGCCGCGACATCGGAGCTTGCTACCACATGGCTGCATTAGCGCCTAACATCATTACCGCTATCGACGGCCAGCCGCTGTCGGTCTTCAACGACACTTTGCCGTTTCATCTCCAAGCCCTACGTTTGGATGCACACACACACACAAGGCGCCTCCTCCATGGGCTAGCAAGCTAGCTAGCTGGCGATCCATATAGGAGGCCATGCACGATGCATGGTTTCCTCGGCCGGTGAGGAATCCACGTGCATATGCATACTTGCATGTGGTGATCATACGGTAAGTCCGGCCGCGACGAACACGGCCGCGGTGAAACGTGCCGGCCGATGTCATGCCGTTTTTTTTTTCTGGCGCCATTGACGGTGCCGTACATAACACTCTCGATGTTCGGGGCTGCTAGCGTACTGCCTGGCACCATGTCCATCTCTGCAAGCGAGGACGACAACGAGCAGGTCGCGGGCATACAGCTCAGTGGCGACCTCCACACTCAAGCTTCTAGGCTTGTGTGTGAGCTGAAGTTTACGTACGATAAACTCGTATGAGCATGCGATGCTAGCGTTGTTTCCGACGAGGCACCGGCGTGTCTCTTCTTCCGCATCGAGCCAGCCGTCATGATGGCGCACTTGGTGACCATTGGACGCACGCCTGGCAAAGCGTGGCATGTCCGCTCGCTTTCTCTTTCTCTTGATCGACTATCTGTGCACCTCTTGCACTTTCGGCGAAGCTGTCGACGATTCGTCCCAAGCGCAATCATGCATTCTACATCAAATTCAACCACATCAATGCCACTCAAGGCCGACAAGGCAAGACGATGAGGCAGGCATGGCCGGATTAAACGTCATGCTACCATCGGCGCATGTACATGAGTACACCGACTCTACCGTCACCAACGCACACACCGACACCTACACGGAGCCCCTCGAGGCATGGCGCCGTCCACACCGACGCCTACACGGAGCCCCTCGAGGGAGGGCACCGTCTACATGAACGCCTACACGGAGCCTCCTCGAGGTAGGGCGCCGTCTACACCAACACCTACGCGGACTCCTCGCCAATGCAGGATGGCGTTCACATCAAGTCTACTTCAACATCTACACCAACATCAGTGATATCGTCCAAGCGCCGACAAGGCAAAGCCATACTACACCGACATGTCCTTCTCCGATGAAGCAAACTATCACTTGCTTTGCTGACGAGGCAAAGGCAAGTCACCCCGTCTGACACCGACAAGGCGGACACCACTAGGCCAAGCACCGACGAGGATAAGGCCGCCCACATCTTCATCATCGGACATCGACAAGCCGGAGGGATACGGCCAAGCATCGCCGGAGGGATATGGCTAAGCATCACCGGAGCGACGGGCGCGGCGTACCGCTCCACCCTTCTACCACACCACCGCCTTCTAGACGGAGGAGACGACTTGAAGACGACGACCATTGCAGCAGCTTAATCGGAGGTGGTCTATGGGCTTGACCCATAGACGCAATTAAGCGGGAGCTTCCCGAGGCCCCGTGAACCAGAACTCCACAATTGCCTTGTCATGTTGGCCGCGCCAGCAGGTTGCGGAGCGCATCCTAAGGATCTCGTAATTTTGTTTCTCATGATGAGATTAATAAAATGCATGTTTCCTTTATTTTTATTTGTGTATCATTATACACTGGCACGCCCGCGTAATATTTATTTTTCGTGTCAAACAACTGGTTTTTTGTTGCCTAGTTGCAAGTAGAGTTGCAACTCAAAGAGAAATGCTCCAGAATCCATGCTACACCCTAATTTTGGCCAACTTGCAAGTGTGGCCGCAACTGGTTTTTGTTGCATAGTTGCAAATGCACTTGCAACTAAGAGAGAAATGAATCCGAAATACATGCTAAATCATAATTTCCATTTCCCGCCCCACTTGCAACTGTAGTTGCAACTGACTAAGAGAGAAATGCTCCAGAATCAGTGCTACACCCTAATTTTCGCAAACTTGTAAGTGTGGTCGCAACTAGTTTTTGTTGTCTAGCTATAAGTGGACTTGTAGCTGAGAGAGAAATGACATCGAATACGTGATAAACCCTAATTTCCATTTCCCCACTTGCAAGTGTGGTCGCAACTAGATTTGTTGCTCAATTGCAAGTAGACTCGCAAGTGAGAGATAATTTTTTTGAAATCCGTGTTTAACCCTTTTTTTCATTTTTTGCCCCAGTTGCAAGTGTGGTTGCAACTTGCAACTAGGTTTGTTGTCCAGTTACAAGTGGAGATGCAACTGAGAGAGAAATGTTTCAGAATCCATCCTAAACCCTTACTTCCATTTCGCCTCATTTTCAATTGTGCTCGCAACTACGTAGACTGGGTCCTTATTTATTTTACCGGGTAATTTTTGTTCCCCTTATAGTCGTGATTTACACCGTGGAAGCTAAGTTTTATTCCTTCTTTGTGATTGTGCTAGCATTGTTCCAAGAAGTAAAATTTTGTTCTCATGTAGTTTTTATTTATTTCACCGCGTAAATTTTGTTTCCGTACCACTGATTTATTCCGTGGATGCTAAAGTTTTGTTCCTTATTTTGTAGTCATGATTTGTTATACGGCCTAAATTTGTGTTTCTTCTATAATCATGATTTATTTCACGGCCACTGAATATTTGTTCCTTCTGTCGTCATGATTTCTATTCCTTCTTTCAGTTGGAGCACCAACTTTTTTATTCAATCTAGTATGTGTATTTATTCCATCGATCGTTTATCTTTTGCAGCTAAAGAAATGTTTTTGTTCTACTTTAAATTTTATTTGTGTCTAAATTTTTATCATGAACCGACAAAATTGTTCGATGTACACTTTAGCCTTATTCCAATAAATCGTTTGACGTTCCACAAATAAAATTTAATGTAAAATATCATACAGAGTGATCAATATTTCTATAGTATTATATATACTCATTTGTTTTTTCATGTAGTTGAAATAAGAAACTGAAATATCATACAGAGTGAAAAATATTTCTATAGTATTTTCTACACTCCTTTAGCAATCACCGCTCACTTGCATGAGAAGAAAAATTATTCTCATTCGGAAATGGTTCAAATTTAAAATGTTCCAAATTCGAAAAGTGTTTAAAAAAATTAAATTCATATTCTAAAGTTATTCAAATTTAAAATGGTTCAAATTCGAAATTGTACAAATTCAAAAAATTGTTCAAAAATTAAAAAAATTAAAAATTTATATTTTAAAAATAAAAAATATTTGAAATAATAATGAAAAAGAATAAGCTGAAAAAAGGAAACAGGAAAAAATAAAATGAAAAAGGAACAAATTAAACGAAACGAAACGAAACTGAAGATGAAAAAAAAATGTTAATGGGCCTACCAGACGGAGCAACTCTTAGGCGTTTTTCTTTACAGTCACCGAGTTGTTTGATACGAGCTTAGAGATGCCTTTATTGCGTGTAATAGATCAATTTTATAAAGTTGGATAGACAATTGCCTACACAGCCCCTTTTAAGTGATTTGAGATAAAATCTGGACAAACCGTATATTTTCAAATAGATACAAAAAATAGTGGGCCAGGAACACTACATTTCTGATTTACCCCCTATATTTCTCTGTTTTAGCTCCGTTGACCGTCTTACTCATCTTCGGTGGGTGGCCGTCGATGGTCGGCCGTCGATTTCTGCTCCTGGGAGCGGCGGGGGCCGGCGCTTTCGACGACGCATGGTCTGAAAACGATGAACTTGCTGGGGATTACAGCAGTGTGAGCACGGGGTAGAAGCAGGGACGAGCGGCGACGAGAACGATGGCTGGGCGGCGGCGCGTGAGCAGGGAGGAGGAGGGCGGAGGGTCCGGGGGGTGGGGGAGGCAGAGTTTCGCGCGCACAGGGGTGGGCGGAGGTGCGCGAAGGCTTGGCCGTGGAGCGCCGGTGAGCACCGTCCATCAGGGTGCCGTTCGTGATCTGTCCAAGGAAGAAGACAATATGTTATAAATTACCTCCCTATTATTTAAAAAGAAGGAGAACCGGTTATTGACACCAACAATTGCTAGGCGAGCTGGCCCGTTGCTTAGCTTTGGTCAGCGCGGACGCAAATTTGACTCCCATCAGACGCGAATAGGCGTCCCTTTTTTGCACAATATTCGCACATGACAAGCGGGCTCTGCCCATCAGCCAACGCAGGAATGCTGCAGCTGACTTAGCGCCGCGTCAGAAGGTGGACCCACGTGTCAGGGGGTGTTGCTGGATTAACCAAGTGTAACAAAAGTTTCAGGCTCAATAACTTTTCCATATTCAACTCTAAAAATACGCTTAAACTTGGGAAAATCATAACTTTTAATACCTAACTCGAAATTTAAGATATTGTACAAGACAAATTATCATAAAAATGTGAGAAAACATTTCCACCTCCTCACATTTTAGATTAGCCAATTAAATTCAAATTTGAATTACCGGTGCATAAAATACACTTTGAATCACATATTTTAAATCCATATCTTCATCCCATTTTTGCCAGAGCTGTGTAAATTTTTAAGGCCAACAACTTTCGTAATTAGGGTTTTTTTACTTGCAACATAAAAATGGATTTTCTATTTTATTAGTGCTTAAAAGGGTTAAAACGGGTGATTTTTGAGAAGTGACTACTAAGACAGTATGCAGAATGCCACCAATCCAATTTTCATGGGTGGGGGCCATGTAAAAATGCCAGATCCAAGGTTTGAGGAATTATCTCGGCCTGCAGTCATATACTGAATTATTTTTTAGCAAAATTCATTTAAATTCAAATTTGAACTAGGGCTATATATACTACACATCAAGAAATTTGGGGAAAAATAGTTGGAGGTTCCCTGAAGGTGTGGAACCCCAGAACCTATCGCAAACTTGGATTCCCCACCCACCTAGCATAGACGGCGGGCACCGCAAATTTGACATAGATTTAAAATGGAAGTAAAAGGAAATTCAAAAAAATCTAAAAAAATGGAAAACCAGCCCATGGAATCATGATATGTGATATAGTACCTAGGAAAAATACCAAACATGGCATACCAAGGTTTCAGAGAAAAACTCTTCAAAAAAATGGCACCAAGCAGGACTTCACTTGGCTTTCTACCCAATTGGCCATGATTTGTGTAAGTTCCATAGCAAACTTTTGAATTTTGACCCCATTTTTGGCAGGGTTGTGTATATTTCCAAGAACAACAACTTTGGTAACTAGGGTTTTTTGACTTACCACATAAAAAATGGATTTTCTATTTTATTAGTGCCTAAAAGGGACAAAATGAGTGTTTTTTGTGATGTGGCTACCAAGGGAAGTGTGCAGAACACCACCACTCCAATTTTCATGGGTGGAGGACCTTGTAGTAAGGCCAGATCCAAGTTTTGAGGAATTATCTTGTCCTGCAGCCATATACTGAATTATTTTTGAGCGAAATCCATTAAAATTCAAATTTGAACTAGGGCTACATATACTACACATCAAGAAATTTGGGGAAAAATTACCTGGAGGTGCCCTGAAGGTGTGGAACCCAGAACCTATCGCAAACTTGGGTTCCCCACCCACCTATCACAGACAGCGGGCATCGCAAATTTGACCTATATTTGAAATGGGAGCAAAGGAAATTCAAAAAAAATTAAAAAAATGGAAAATCAGTGCATGGAGTCATGATATGTGATGTAGTACCTAGGAAAAATACCAAACCTGGCATACCAAGGTTTCAGAGAAAAACTCTTCACAAAACATGGCACCAAGCAGGACTTCACTTGGCTTTCTACCTAAGTGGCCATGGTTTGTTGAAGTTCCATAGCAAACTTTTGAATCTTGACCCCATTTTTGGAAGGGTTGTTTATATTTCCAACACCAACAACTTTGGTAACTAGGGTTTTTTGACTTACCACATAAAAAATGGATTTTCTATTTTATTAGTGCCTAAAAGGGACAAAATGAGTGTTTTTTGTGAAGTGGCTACCAAGGGCATTGTGCAGAACACCACCACTACAATTTTCATGGGTGGAGGACGTTGTAGTAAGGCCAGATCCTAGTTTTCAGGAATTATCTCGGCCTGCAGCCATATACTGAATTATTTTTTAGTGAAATCCATTTAAATTCAAATTTGAACTAGGGCTACATATACTACACATCAAGAAATTTGGGGAAAAATACCTGGAGGTGCCCTGAAGGTGTGGAAGCCCAGAAACTATCGCAAACTTGGGTTCCCCACCCACCTATCATAGACGGCGGGCACAACAAATTTGACCTAGATTTGAAATGGGGGCAAAGGAAATTCAAAAAAATCAAAAAATGGAAAACCATCGCATGGAGTCATGATATGTGATGTAGTACCTAAGAAAAATACCAAACATAGCATACCAAGGTTTCAGAGAAAAACTCTTCACAAAAAATGGCACCAAGCAGGACTTCACTTGACTTCTTATATTTACTAATTGGAGGCACCGTACAAGCCTCCACGTTAATCCTAGAGATTAGCAAATATAGTCCATCCGATTAAACGTAGATTCATCCGTAGCCATTAGATTCCACCGGCCGTGTAACGACCCGGAAAAATCCCCAACATTAGAATTGTTTGTTCTCTTTCTTTTTCGCGTCATCGTGACGTGTGCATCATCATGCATCTATAACCTTGCATGTTTTTGTCAAAAACTTAAATTTATTTAGTACAAACTATTTCTTATTTTCGCTTGTATGGTTCTATAAAACCCTCCCATCCTTTCTTATTTAAATTAAACTAAAAGTTTAATGTTTGCAAACTTCAAAATTGTTTGGGATCAAGGTAAAGTTTTTCTAAATTGCTTTGAAAATCTTTTCCTCTCTTTTTCTCTATTTTTTCTCCCCGCTCTCTTGCAGTCCATTTTGTTTTCGGGCGGCCCACTTCGTGCATCTTCCAAATAAGGCCTCAAAGCCCAGCCGTAGCCTCTCTCTTTTGTCCTCTTCCTCAGATGTACGGCAGGGAATCCATGGTGCCACATCTGCACCCTGGCGATGGGACGGTCAGGCTCTGCTCGATCCTCCCCTCCTTAAATACCCAACTCAACCTAGCCTGCAACCCTAGCTGCTCCACTCCCCTAGCGCCGCCGCTCTCGTTCCCCTCTCTGCCTGCTCTCATCTCAGTCTCGCTCGTTCTCCTCTCCAAGAGAGCATCGCTGCATCACTCGATGTCCTGGCCTCCTCCACTGTTCCTCGTCAAGCTCTTCTTCCCGGTCGCGTTCATCTCTGTCGATCCCGCGTGTTCACCTCCGTCCCCGTCAAGATCTTCACGCCAAAAGCTTCGCCAAAGTCGCCCCCTTCTTCGCCTGCACGCAACTCAGAACCGAAGCCGCTGTTATGCCATCAAGGTCTTCGTCCTCTCCGCACGAGCTGCTCCATCGTTGCGCCATGGTGCACGCCTCCCGTCGACCACGCCAAGCTCTTCGTCAGTGGCGCGTCTGCGCCCGCACCATTCTTGTCCGCGCCCAGCGTCTTGTTCTGCTCGACCCCATGCTTCCCTGCAACCTAGCAAGTGCGTTTCTGACCTCCCGGTGAGCCACGCATCCGTTCCCCCCGTTCTCTTTCAGTTTCGTGCACTGCAGCCGCCGGTCCGCTCGAGCCCGAGCGCCTCCGCCATTAACGACCTCGTGTCGATCTCGTCCTGCGAGCCTGCTAACCAAAATACTCCTCTGTTGTTCCTCTTCAGCACACGCACGCCCCTGGTCGGCAAGCTCGGCGTGCGTCTGCTGGGTGAGCTCGAGGTCCCGTTCCTGTTATTCCCGATCATTTTCGTGCACTGGTTCAGGCACTGTTGTTCCGTTCAGATCGACCTCTCCGTCTCTGTTCTCTGCAAGTTTGCAGTTCAGCATGCAAGGTGCAAACTTGTTTACCTTTTAAAGCGTGGAATCCTTGTATCTACACGTCTGATCCGTAGCCCAATTGGTTGGTTCCTTTGCATGCATCCCTTCGGTCCTGTGTTTGAATCCCGGCCTAGGCACAAAGCCACACCTTTTTGATTCTTTTTCCTCCCTGACAGGAAGGCCCCGCCCGTCAGCCTCATCTGGTGCCACCGCAGCAGCCCCGCCCAGTCATCGCCTCGTCAGTACTGCTCAGTCCCACGCGTCAGCCGCTGTGGCAAGTCAGCCCTCGGTGAGAAAAGTCTTACCTTCTTTTTTTCCGTTTTCTGAAAATAGCAGGATATGTGTGAATCTTGCTAAAATCATATCTTTCAAACTATAACTCGAAATAAAAAGTATTTTATATGAAAATTTATTAGAAAAATGTGTAGAATCTAAATATGTCATCCATATGCTTGTTTGCATCTCGCATCATATAGTGACATGGTAGTTTTGCATCACACCTAATAAGTAATATATGAAGTATTCGGAAATGCTTATAATGCTTTCCCGCTTCATTTAATATTGTTTAGCTCACATATACCTTGTTTTGCCATGCTAATAAATAAATAATTTGTGGTGTAGTAAAACAACTTGAACCATATATTTGTGTGTCGGAATTTTAATTCCGCTTAAATTGGATAAGTTGCATTGCATCATAAATTGCCATGTCATGCATGCCTTCACATGATCATGCCGATTCTTTTGTCGTAGTAGTAAGTGTTGCATCCGTTGTTTGTTGTAGCGATTTGCTTCTTCTCAGATAGGATGCTTTGTGGTGATGTGAGCATCGACAAGTTCTTCGAAAAGTTCTCCGACAATCTTTTCAGGCGAGCCCTTTTCTCTCTACCCATTTAACATTTTGCTCTCGCTAGCTCTATATTCTAGCCTTGTGTCACGATGCTTTGTTCGAGTCACGTGTCCTATCCACCTGTTATCCAAAGCAATGCCATAGAACCTTTCATATATCCTATTAACCGTGTGCTTGTTGTTTGAGTTGGCCTTGCGAGTCGTAGGCATCTTCAGATTGTTGGAGTTGTTTTATCTTATTTTTTTTAGCGCAAACGCCAGGAGCTCTGGCTATTCATTAAGAAGAGGGAAAATGATCCGGTTTATAGGGAAACCAGATCGAAAACCGTACAAAATCTAAAACCGACAAGCGGACTACTCCCAAAGAATCAAACAACAACACAACAAGAAAAACCACAAAGGCACCTACAAACTGCCACAATTTCGACAATTCCACACACAGGATGCAACAAATGCATCAATCATGTAATCTCAGTCGCCTTCTTCTTGGCACCGACCTTTCTTCCTTTGGGCTTTTTCACCTTCTCCATCTTCTTCACAAGGGAGCCAATCATCGTGATGGACCGAGGCGACAAAGGGGTCTTAAACTTGTCGTTGAAGGCCGCAAGGGCGTTATCATCAAACCCAGTGTTTTCTTCTAGAAGGCCCAAAGTACGCGCGAGCAACTCCTGAGTTGTAGCGTCCTTACGCTTTTGCTTCTGCTTCTCGATGCGACCACTCCGACGAGGTGTGGTGGCCACCTCTATAGGAGCATGGGCGCGCCTAGGGCCCGGCGTAGCAAGGATAGGTGGAGGCAGTGGCCGAAAAAACCAACGACAAGAAGGCATTGCGCTTGTCGGCGGCAGAAACCTCCGGATCAACTTGAGTGTCCTCCAAAGCCACGGATGAAGGAACAAAGACACTGGCGGCAGCATCAGGGATCTCCTCCAAAGGCGCTTGCAAGGGCGACCTGGGCGTCTGCTTTTTCGAAGCCAAGTTGGCTAAGAAATCGCAAAGCTTGGTGGAGTCATCAACCTCAGGATCAACATGAGCTTCAACAAAAAGCTCTGCCAACCCAAAGCCCTCGACGTCATCAGAGCTGGAGTTCTGAAGACCCTCAAGAGATGCAACATCACCTGCATGCGCATCCAGAAGAAGGCGAGAGGAGCACTCAGGAGGCAGACGAAAGTCTTCCAAGCCAACAGTAGGCGAGCCGCAGACACGATGAATAGGCGAGAAGGGGCCGTAGATCTCAAAGAGCTCAGCATCCAACAGCCCAGCATCCGAAGCTTGAACGGGGGCTTTCCCCACACCCCTGGTAGAAGCCGCCTCCGCATGCTCCCAACTTCCGGCAGCATGCGCTAACCAGAGCTTGATCACAGCAGCCTCGTCCCGCAGGGGCCGAGTTACCTCTTCGATGCGATCCGCAACAAGCTGGAGGAGCTCAGTGCGTAGAGAAGCAAACTGGGCCTGCAAGTCAAAGTCCGGAACGGCACTGACAGTGGCATTCCTGCCAAGAGGGCAGGATGGCGAGGCTGGAGGTGACGACGGGCACACAACCTCGGCCCAAGTCCGAGAGTGTGCAGGGCGAGGAGAACCAACAATTGGAGAGCAGCTTCGAGATGTAGGAGAGCGGCTGACTGGAGATCGGTGACGACGATGACAGTTACGCTCCCGGTGACCCGGACGGCGGCAACGGATGCAACGAAATGGCTCCCGACATGTGGCAACTTGGTGGCCGCGCTCGAGACAGCGGAAGCATCGCCCTCGAGCCCACCTCTTGAAAGCGAGGCTCCGCTCCAGTGCATCCACCTTCGAAAAAGGGGGCGAATTGGCTCGGCCCGAGCGACGGCCAGAACCCACCTGCTGCCAGCCCGCCTCATCACCCAAGCCCGCGGCAGAGGCGGCCGAGATGTTGGCGGGATCTTGGGAGCTGCGGGAGCTGCGGAGGAGCCGCCTCTCTGCCGAGGAGAAGACCGTCGGCTTGAAGGGAGACGGCGGGAGAGAGCCAGGAGCCGGCGGCGGGTGTTGAAGGGGGGCAGAGGGGCGAGCCGGATTGCCCCTGCCGACGGGATGAAGAGGCCCCGCTGGCAGCGAGGCCGTGGACGGCGGCGGCGG
>QXEO01001040.1:73215-294880 GCA_007115705.1 Dactylis glomerata
CAGCAGCCTCGTCCCGCAGGGGCCGAGTTACCTCTTCGATGCGATCCGCAACAAGCTGGAGGAGCTCAGTGCGTAGAGAAGCAAACTGGGCCTGCAAGTCGAAGTCCGGAACGGCACTGACAGTGGCATTCCTGCCAAGAGGGCAGGATGGCGAGGCTGGAGGTGACGACGGGCACACAACCTCGGCCCAGGTCCGAGAGTGTGCAGGGCGAGGAGAACCAACAATTGGAGAGCAGCTTCGAGATGTAGGAGAGCGGCTGACTGGAGATCGGTGACGACGATGACAGTTACGCTCCCGGTGACCCGGACGGCGGCAACGGATGCAACGAAATGGCTCCCGACATGTGGCAACTTGGTGGCCGCGCTCGAGACAGCGGAAGCATCGCCCTCGAGCCCACCTCTTGAAAGCGAGGCTCCGCTCCAGTGCCTCCACCTTCGAAAAAGGGGGCGAATTGGCTCGGCCCGAGCGACGGCCAGAACCCACCTGCTGCCAGCCCGCCTCATCACCCAAGCCCGCGGCAGAGGCGGCCGAGATGTTGGCGGGATCTTGGGAGCTGCGGGAGCTGCGGAGGAGCCGCCTCTCTGCCGAGGAGAAGACCGTCGGCTTGAAGGGAGACGGATATCATGTGTAAATTTCTCGAATAAATCCTCATGATGATATGCTTGCTTTGTCTTGTTGCCATGATACAATGCTTCTATTTCCTCTAGTATTTGTGATGCTAACCATATAGAGGAAACCGAAGAGTCTTTGGGCCAAGACAAGGTCTTGAATGGAGCTTCATGTATTTCTTCATCTTCCTCTTCTCACGGTTCCCACATATGCCTTATGGCTAGGTCTTCAAATCATAATGATGTTGAGGACAATGGTGAGGATGAGGAAAATGAAGAAGACTATATTGAGTATTTAAACAAGAAGGGTAAGGTGGTCTTTGATGCTTTGCATAACCATAAAAATGTTTTGCCCAACTTCTTTGAAATCATGAGTTGTGCTATTGAGAGCACAAAACTCATTGAGATGAAGGAAGAACAAATTGATAAAATGTTTTCTCTTGAGCGTGAGTATGCCAATGATATCCATGATTTAAAATATGCTCTAGAGGAAGAGCAAGAGCTTCGGGTTTCTCTTGAGGAGAAGCTTGAATCCATTGAGGAGTCATGTAATGAAATTATTTCTAAACTCACTAAAGAACGTGACCTCGCTCTTGCCAAGTTGTCTTCTCCTATTCATAATGATAATGATGCATGTGCTACTAACTCTACTTCTTGTGAAGCATCTATTTTGAAGGAGAATGTTGAGCTAAGGGCTCAACTTGAATTGCTAACTAGCAAGTATGGGAAATTGGAAGAAATTCATGAAAAGCTATCTAGCTCTAATGAGGATCTTCTAGTGTCCCATGCTCGCCTAAAGTTAGCTCATGAGGCTATATCTACAAAGGTAACATCTTGTGAGCCTCATGTGGGCACTAGCACTATTTCCCAAAATGCAATATTGCCATGTGCTAGTACTAGTAATTCATCCACTCATACTATTTCTACATCTAGTGATGAATTACCCTCCTTGCCTTGTTGCTCTAACAATGTAGCTTCTACTTCCACTAGTATTTGTGTTGTCACTAACCATGTAGAGGAAATCAAAGAGCTCAAGGCCCAAGTTACTTTGTTGAAGAAAGACTTGGAAAAACGTCATGAAGGGAAGTCCACACTCAATAAGATCTTGAGTGTGCAAAAATCCCCCAATGACAAGAGTGGACTTGGATTTATCTCTAACAACAAGAAGAAGTCCAAAATATACAAGAAGAAGAAGGGCCAAGAACAAGTCAAGAATTTGGTCAAGATTGTTTGCTTCAAGTGCAAAATTGAAGGGCACCATGTTAGATCTTGCCCTTTGAAGAAAAAGGCACTTAGTGAGAAGCAACAAAGGAAGCGGCCTCAAGTTCAAGCCCTTGCTCAACCTCAAGTTGAAGAAAGGTCACTTCCCAAGAAAAATCAAGCTAATGCTCCCCTTGTGGAGAAATCAAGTGAGAAGAAGGTGAAGAAAAGAACTTGCTACATATGCCATGAGAAGGGTCACCTATCTTCTTCATGCACTAGTGGTAACTCATCCAACCCTATCATAATTGAAGATGCTTATTCACTTTGCAAGGATAAGGTTGGCAATGTGTTTGCCAAATTTGTTGGTGCTCAAAGTGGTGTCAAGAAAAGAACCATTTGGGTTGCCAAACCTATTGTTTCTAACTTCTTAGGACCCAACTTGGTTGGGGACCAACAAGCCATTACTTGAACAATAGGTGTTGGTGGAGGGCATTGGAGACTTGGCTATATCATGAAGAATTAAGGGATCTTCATCAATTATATTTTCTCAAGTCAATTCATTTGGATTATCTTATTTCTATCATATATCCAATGTTCCTCCTTGCGGTAACATGTATTCAACTTATCTACCTTGAAAGTTACTCGCCCCTTTGCATGTGTTGGGTTTTGTATCTTGCATGTGTTTGTATATGTTGTGATTCCTACATGCTTCATTTTGAGTAATCAAGTATGTGCATGTTGGTTTGCACACCATGTACGGTTGTTCTTGTTGAGCCTTTTGCATCTCGTTTTATCTAACTTGGCTCTTGTGAGAGATTATTGGACCATCCCATTTTGGGAGAGTGATATGCTTTGCACCTCACAATCCTAAAAATGTGTGTACATGAGGAATACCACTTAGTGTTGATATTTAAAGATTATCTAGTTTCTATGTGGTATGTCATTCTCATGAGAAATTCAAATTCTATAATATCCATTAATCATCTTGTCGGATTTTATTTGCCTCTTGTGAAAAATAAATGTTTTATCACATTATGGGGGAGTAATATGCTTTGTGCATACTACAAACCAATATAATGTGTATATTTGAGGTTGTGTCACATAGTGTTGATATTGTAAATTATCTTGCTTCTATGTGGCATGTTTTTCTCAAACAAATTCCAATTTGCCAAATTGTTTTATTGCTCTTGTTTTGGATCTTGTTTGTGAGATACTTTCTTGATAGGGTTTTCCTAAAATGTGGAATGCTACATCAAAGTTGGAAAACCATTTGCTTCAAGTTATCTTAATCATTGCTTTGCATGATTGTTTAACTATTTGAGTCTATCAAGAATATCTTCTTTAGCATGGTGATTAATTCTTATCCTTCTCCGTATGCTTCTTTGTTGTGAAGATGATCTTGGATTTATATGTAAACTACCACCGGGAAATAAATCCAAATACCTCTTGTTCTTGGACAATTGGTACTATATCATGTGGGACATGTATATTGATCATCTTTACATTGGCTATTTCTTTTAATTGCCTTATCTCTAGCCAAAAAATGTATTTGTTTTAGCTCCCATTGTCTTCCGTGACTTTTGTTATTCCATTTGATTTCGTTGGACTTGTCTTGTGTTATTTCTATGTAGGTAGATGTGATGATCCCACTTGTGTGCATTTTGTATTCAAATGCAAAATCATAAATAATGCACTAATCTTGGGGGAGCTCTCCTATATTTGTTATAACACACTCTTTGTGCTTATTTCCATTGGTATTGGTTTTTTGTTGGAAGACAAATCTTTTCTTTTTGGTACTTAGTGTGCCATCATAAAAAGTGTGGAGAGTTTGGTTTGTTTGTTTGAACCTTGCTCTCTTTGGGAGTTGGTGATCTCATTCCTTATTATTTATTTCTTACTCTTAAAATGAGATATGTCTTTGAGCATGTGTGTTTTAGTTATGCTTTATGCTCATTGGCTTTTGCTTGGTTCACTAGTTGAACTTTGGAGTCAATCTTGTGTTGATTTGATTCTTTGATATAATTTGGACAACCTTTTGTAGCTTCACAATTTTGTGTGCTCGCTTGTCCTTCTTGGTGTTTTGTCCAAATTGTATCTCCTTTGGCTCTTGAAAGTCTTGTGCATGCATATTTACTAAATGTATATTGTATGGCATGCTTTTGCTTTATTTGATCAAATATATAGGAGAAGCTCCATCAAATCCTAAATCGGCTAAGATGTGCATGAAATTCAATTTCATATATATATGCACATATTTATGTGGAGTTTGTCCTATATGTTGTAGTTTCTAACTACTTTGGACCCAATGAGTTTGGGGACCATCTTGTACTTGAACTTTGTTTTAGGTACATGGAGATATATTGGTGCTTGTCTCAATAATAAGGATGAAGTGGTGACTAAATGATAATTTGAGGCAAGCTAGGATTATTGAAGAACTCCTATCTACTACATCCTACCTTTAATATCTCGGTAACAAGTATCTTTTTTATGCATACTTCTCTAGTATCCAACCTTGTGTAGGTTGTTTTATGGCATTGAAAATCTTTATTTGCAAATGTTGTGCTTTTTGCAAGGATTCTAATGAAACCTCTTTTTTGCAAATGTGAGCAAGTTGAGATGAGGACATATTATTGGGAACATATAAAAATCATGCTCATGATTCTCCTATCCCATATATGTCAACTTAGCAATCTTTTTGCATATCAATTCCTCAATAAGCTCACATGTGCAAAATTGATGAAATTGCAAATTTATTTCTTCCATTTGGTATCCTTCATTTTGATACTTGTTGTTTTTATCAAAGCATCCCAACTATCTTCTTTCCCTTGTTGATATTTGTGATGTCTTTGACATGTTGGTGGTTGAAGTTTGTCAATATACAATAAGATAAATTGAGCCTTTGGCCATGCTTTAAAAGCAAAAATCTCATTGGTATATTGCATGCCTTCATTTTGGATATCATGTTCTATTCTTAGTATCTATTTTGTGTGTACATGGTTCTTTGTGATAATTATCTTTGTGATATTGTCTACTTAGAATCTTATACACATGAGAGATGATATCTCATTATTTGATATCTTATTTGAACCTTATGTGTTGGGATGGAATGCTAAGCAACATCATTCATTGAAGACTATGTGGATGCTCTATGCTAATCCTTTTATTAGTCTTATAATATGTTGTGTCATTTCTCTCACACATTCCTTGGTTGAGCCTTTTATATGTTATCTCTTACTTTTTGCTCAACCATTTCTTTGATGCAAGTGTTAAGCTTAATTTCTTCTCTATGATCTCTTGCAAATGGTTGCGCTTTAAATGTTATTGAGGGAGTGAGGATTCCATGTTGTGCAAATTGTATTCAAATACAAACATTCCAATTTTTGCACGTACCTTGGGGAGCTTCCTCATTTCATTTAAAGCACCATTTTGCGGTTAGCATAGTATTTAATTTCACTTGGTATCATTTTGTGTTGAATAATATTGAGGGAGTGATGATTCCATGTGTGTGCACCTTATCTTCAACTCAATAGAATATTTTGTGCACACACCTTGGGGAGCTTCCTCATATTATTTAGAGCACCTTTTCGATCTTATCATAAAATCTTTATTCAGTTTGTTCTTTGGATTGTTTGATTGCTCTCTTCATTTGTTGAAGTTTATCCATCGTGTTATCTTATTTTTTTGCAACCTTTGATCCTCAATATAGTTTGGTTTCCTTCATATATTTGTCTTTGTATATGTGCATGTGTCTTCACTTATTTCTTTTGGATATGCACACCATTTTGGAGGAACTCACACTATATTGGCCTTCTAATTTGTTCGCCCATTTTGGCAATGGATGCCAACGGGGGAGAAGTTTCGAGGGTTTAAAGGGATTTGGCTTTTATGCTTTGGTTTGTTCTTAAGCATTTGCCTTGCATGCTTTGCATGGTTGAGTATATAGTGGAAACTCCACCAACAACCTTGGTTGGCAATATATGCAATGAAATCAAGATCATTCACACGTGCATAGATTGTGGGGGAGTTTGCTCTATATATGGTGGTGTTACTAACATCACATACTTTTGTAGTATTTGATGTTAGTACAACCATTTTGGTTCTTTGAATTCATTATATAAACCCTCTCAAATAGATTGTCATCAATTACCAAAATGGGGGAGATTGAAAGATCATATCGAGCCCTATGTGTGGTTTTGGTAATTAATGACAATCTCTATGGACTAATGGTTGCATTGAGTTATATGTGTAGGACTTGTCCATAGACAATGCTTGAACCATTTGTTGGAGTCAAGGTTGTAAGAAGAAGATTATGTGTTGACCAAGGTGTTATTCAAGGAGTGATCCAAAGATTGGTCTTAAGGGAGTTGAGCTTATATCAAGTGTGTCTTGAAGAATAAGATTGAGTGAGCTTTCATGTGTATCCTCAAGACACCATCATTATGGAGAAAGAAGAATTGATTCGAGGATTGATCAAGTCAAAGCGCAAGTTCAAGATGAGCAACTAGAAGAGAACATATTCTTGAAGCTTGCCATCTATATTGTGATCATGGATATGTGAAGATATGCTTAAAGAGAGTCTCTTCCATAGTAGAGTATGGGGGAGCAATCCGCAAGACTTCACCAAGCAAGCTCAATCAAGAAAGGTGGTCCAACTTGAGAAGATCAAGATCGTCTTTATCCACCTCAAGTGGAATACTCAAGGCAAAGGTATGATAGTGTTAGGGTTTCTTTCTTACCGGTCTCATGGTGTTATTTGTGAGACCGGGTTATAGGATCGGTAGCCGTACTATCAAGAGGGGCTCTCGAGTGAGTAACTTAATTGTATCGTTCGGAGAGAGCTCAAACCTTTGCATACTTGGCATCTTCTTTCTTGGTTCTTATTTGAGTTTTATCCATGTGAGGTTTTAGAGCTTGTGGTTATTTCCATGACAAGCTCTAGCTCATCAAAAACGGATTTCGCATGAAACTCTTATTGCGTTTTTGATGTTTGGAGGTTTTACCGGTTTGCCTTCAAAGAGAGGTCAAACCTTTCATCATTTGGTTTTATACTCCCTTGTTGGACTATGATGTTTCTATGGATGAAGTTGTAGAGCTCGTTGTGGTGATTCCAACGAGCCCAAGATCATCGAAAACGGAGTCCGGATGAAAAAGTTATCACTGTTTTCGTATTGCAGTTTCTGCTCGGCGTCACCCAGTAAGGGGGGCGGATATTCCGGCCAGGGGGGGCGGATTATCCGGCCTGGGGGCGAAAATTTCGTTTCGGAATTTCTACTAAGGACTTTGCTCGGCGTCACCCAGATATGGGGCCGGATATTCCGGCCAGGGGGGCCGGATAATCCGGCCTGGGATGCTGTAACGGTCATATTTCGTTGGGGGGACCTATAAAAGGCCCCCCTTCTTCCCCAAGGGCTGCTAGCTCGTTTTTCCTCTCTTTCTCTCTCTCCCACCATTGTTGACCTTGGAAAGCTTGCCCATCTCTCAATCCCTCCCATGATTCTTGAATATTTTTGAGGGAAAAGAGAGAGGAGATCTAGATCTATATTTCCACCAATCCATCTCTCCTCTAAGTGAGGGGAACATAGAGGATCTAGATCTTGGAGTTCTTTGTGGATTTCCTTTGTTCTTCCTCTCATATCTCTCCATAGCATTAGTTGCTTTGGTAGGATTTGAGTGAGAAGGATTTGAGCACCTTGTGTGCTCTTGCCATTGCATAAGTTGCATCGGTTTGAGTTCTCCCCGGAGATTCGAGTAAGTGAAAGTTTGTGAGCTTATTACTCTTGGGTTCTTGGAACCCTAGACGGCTTTGTGGCTTTGTGGTGCCTTTGTGGCTATTCTTGGGAGCCTCCAATTAAGTTGTGGATGCGTGCCCCAAGCTTTGTGTAAAGGCCCGGTTCCGCCTTGAGGAACCCCTTAGTGGAAGAGTGAGCTAGGCCTTTGTGGCGCAAGCTCACACCGGAGAATAGGGTGAGGCCTTTGTGGCGTTGGTTAGGCCTTTGTGGCGATACCACACCCCTCCAACGAGACGTACTCCCTTTCAAGGGAGGAACTCGGGAATACATCATCGTCTCCGCGTGCCTCGGTTATTTCTATACCCGAGCTCTTTACTTATGCACTTTACATTGTGATAGCCTTCGTGCTTGAAGTCATATATCTTGCTATCACCTTGTTACTTGTATTGCTTAGCATAAGTTGTTGGTGCACATAGGTGAGCCTAGTTTATTTAGGTTTTATGTGCTTGACAAAATAAATGCTAGTTTAATTCCGCTTTTGTTCAAGCCATTCGTAAAATTTGATATCGCCTATTCACCCCCCCCCCTCTAGGCGACATCTGTGTCCTTTCACTAGCTTCTAAGGCGCAGCTGTTCAATGCCTCGACGCCATCCAGCTTCCTACGTCCAGGCAAGAAATTGTGCATCTTATATTCTGTGCTGTAGATATATCTTTACCTGCACTCGGTGAATCCAGAAGCTAGACATGTGTTGGACTGGTGTCAACAGCATATTAATTATGTTTTAACTCCCCGGTTAAGTCTGCATGGAGCTTGGTGTGATTGCTCTATTTTTTTACAATTAGTAAGTGCATCAGGATCAGCTAGCTAACACAATCGTATCTTAGGTGGTAATATTTGTCAATTCTTTCCTTGCTTATTAGTAGCGGTCTATATTGGCCTTAAAGGATTATTTAAATATTTCAGTGCCATGCATCTGAATAGCTGTCTAAATAGTACTGCATTTTTGCTTTATATTTTTGGTTTTTCTCTTCAAATTTAATTATATCAGGGATGTGTTTAGTTGTGACTTTTCAGCCCGTGGAGCAGATATTTGCATGTTGACTAAAGGATCTAACACCGATATTTGTAATCCGAAAGGATGGAATAAAAATCCAGTATATATTTTTTTTTAGTTCAATAGTACTCCCATATTACTCTTCGCTAATATGGATGTGTTTGCCACTAAAATGTATCACAAATAGTAATAAGGGTCAGAGGGAGTACTTATATGTCCTCTCTTCATTTCACATTGACATGTGCAAATAATATTTGTTATCCTAGGTTATAGTTCGGTCCAGTCACTCCAGTCTTATAGTTTCAGAGCATAACATTAGAAATTTGACCGTTGTGTGCGCATGGATAAGAGCTTTTCCTCTTTGATTTACCAAATAAGTTGTGTTCAATTATATAACACCCCACTTATGAGAGCTCAAGAAGAAGGTTGATGTTGCTAAATCAGATATGTTACAAAACAAAAACTGAATGTAGAGCACATGTACTATCTGCAAACGACTTTACCTTTGTTTACAAAACTGCACTAGCCGTGTAGTCTCTTGAGTTTAGAGGAATACTCTATTGGTGGAACGAAGGAATAGATAATACTAGAGGTGAACAGTTAACAACCTAATTATTTTTCTACACCAATTATAGAAGTGACATAAACTTATTGGGAAATATATGCAATACCACTGTTTTAATTTTAGTTTCCTGCGTTTGGTACACATTGATTAATTATTATTTTCTTCCACAGTAAAAAAATCTATCATGTATAAATGAAATGTAGACATCCTTCTCAATATACAGGTAAGAAAAAAATGTCAGGTAATAAATACGAAACTTCTATTTGTAAATGTGCATATAAAAAAATTAACTTTTTTAATATACTATTTGACTAACTAGCCCGTGCAGGTGCACGGGTTGACGACTAGTTCTACCTAATTGTCCATGGTTTGTGCAAGTTCCATAACAAACTTTTGAATCTTGACCCTATTTTTTGTAGAGTTGTTTATATTTCAAAGACCAACAACTTTGGTAACTAGGGTTTTTTGACATACCACATAAAAAATGGATTTTCTATTTTCTTAGTGCCTAAAAGGGACAAAATGAGTTTTTTTGTGAAGTGGCTACCAAGGGTAGTGTGCAGGACACCACCACTCCAATTTTCATGGGTGGAGAACCTTGTAGTAAGGCTAGATCCAAGTTTTGAGGAATTATCTCGGCCTACAGCCATATACTGAATTATTTTTTAGCGAAATCTATTTAAATTCAAATTTGAACTAGGGCTACATATACTACACATCAAGAAATTTGGGGAAAAATACCTAGAGGTGCCCTGAAGGTGTGGAAGCCCAGAACCTATCGCAAACTTGGGTTCCCCACCCACCTATCACAGACAGCGGGCACCGCATATTTTACCTAGTTTGAAATGAGAGCAAAGGAAATTCAAAAAAAATCAAAAAAATGGAAAACCAGAGCATGGAGTCATGATATGTGATGTAGTATCTAGGAAAAATACCAAACCTGGCATACCAAGGTTTCAGAGAAAAACTCTTCACAAAAAATGGCACCAAGCAGGACTTCACTTGGCTTTCTACCTAATTGGCCATGGTTTGTGCAAGTTCCATAGCAAACTTTTGAATCTTGACCCCATTTTTGGCAGGGTTATTTATATTTCCAAGGCCAACAACTTTGGTAACTAGGGTTTTTTGACTTACCACATAAAAAATGGATTTTCTATTTTATTAGTGCCTAAAAAGGACAAAATAAGTGTTTTTTGTGAAGTGGCTACCAAGGAAAGTCTGCAGAACACCACCACTCCAATTTTCATGGGTGAAGGACCTTGTAGTAAGGCCAGATCCAAGTTTTGAGGAATTATCTCAGCCTGCAGCCATATACTAAATTATTTTTTAGCGAAATCCATTTAAATTCAAATTTGAACTAGGGCTACATATACTACACATTAAGAAATTCGGGGAAAAATACCTGGAGGTGCCCTGAACGTGTGGAAGCCCAGAACCTATCGCAAACTTGGGTTCCCCCCCACCTATCATAGACGGCGGGCACCGCAAATTTGACCTAGATTTGAAATGGGAGCAAAGGAAATTCAAAAAAAAATCAAAAAATGGAAAACCAGTGCATGGAGTTATGATATGTGATGTAGTACCTAGGAATAATACCAAACCTAGCATACCAAGGTTTCAGATAAAAACTCTTCACAAAAAAATGGCACCAAGCAGGACTTCACTTGGCTTTCTACCTAACTGGCGATGGTTTGTGCAAGTTCCATAGTAAACTTTTGAATCTTGACCCAATTTTTGGCAGGATTGTTTATATTTCCAAGACCAACAACTTTGGTAACTAGGGTTTTTTGAATTACCACATAAAAATGGATTTTATATTTTATTGGTGCCTAAATGGGACAAAATGAGTGTTTTTTTGTGAAGTGGCTACCAAGGGCAGTGTGCAGAACGCCACCACTCCAATTTTCATGGGTGGAGGACCTTGTAGTAAGGCCAGATCCAAGTTTTGAGGAATTATCTTGGCCTGCAGTGATATACTGAATTATTTTTGAGCGAAATCCATTTAAATTCAAATTTGAACTAGGCCTACATATAATACACATCAAGAAATTTGGGGAAAAATACCTGGAGGTGCCCTGAAGGTGTGGAAGCTCAGAACCTATCGCAAACTTGGGTTCCCCACCCACCTATCACAGACGGCGGGCATCACAAATTTGACCTAGATTTGAAATGGGAGCAAAGGAAATTCAAAAAAATCAAAAAAAAATGGAAAACCAGCGCATGGAGTCATGATATGTGATGTAGTACCTAGGAAAATACCAAACCTGGCATACCAAGGTTTCAGAGAAAAAATCTTCACAAAAAATGGCACCAAGCAGGACTTCACTTGGCTTTGTACCTAATTGGCCATGGTTTGGGCAAGTTCCATAGCAAACTTTTGAATCTTGACCCCATTTTTTGCAGGTTCCAAGACCAACAACTTTGGTAACTAGGGTTTTTTGACTTACCATATAAAAATGGATTTTCTATTTTATTAGTGCCTATAAGGGAGAAAATGGATGTTTTTTGTGAAGTGGCTACCAAGGGCAGTGTGCAGAACACCACCACTCCAATTTTGATGGGTGGAGGACCTTGTAGTAAGGCCAGATCCAAGTTTTGAGGAATTATCTTGTCCTGCAGCCATATACTGAATTATTTTTGAGCGAAATCCATTAAAATTCAAATTTGAACTAGGGCTACATATACTACACATCAAGAAATTTGGGGAAAAATTACCTGGAGGTGCCCTGAAGGTGTGGAACCCCAGAACCTGGCATACCAAGGTTTCAGAGAAAAACTCTTCACAAAAAATGGCATCAAAGCACGACTTCACTTGACTTTCTACACAAGTGATCTTGGTTTGTGCAAGTTCCATAGCAAACTTTTGAATCTTCATCCCATTTTTCGCACAGATGTGCATCTTCTCATATCCAACAACTTTCATAACTAGGTTTTTTTTTACTTGACACATAAAAAATAGATTTTCCATTTTATTAGTGGCCGAAAGGGTCAAAACAGATGGTTTTTTGTGAAGTGGCTACCAAGGTCTATAATTTTCATAGGCAGGGGACCTTATATGAAGGCCAGATCCAGCGTTTGAGAAATTATCTCGCCCTGCAGCCATATACTGAATTAGTTTTGAGCTAAATCCATCAAAATTCAAATTTGAACTAGGGGTACATAAACCACACTTTAAAAAAATTGGGGAAAAATACGTAGAGGTGCCCACAAGGTGTGGAACCCCAGAACCAATAAAAAACCTGGGTTCCCCACCAACCTAGCGCACAAGGCGGGCATCGCGAGTTTGACCTAGATATAAAATGGGGACAAAGAAAATTCAAAAAATATCAAAAAATTGGAAAACCAGCTAAATCCTTGTAAAATTCACATATGCATTATATTACATAAACTATGCTTAAATTTTATTAGCTAAATTCCTATAGGACGACCAAATCCGTGGTATGAGGATTTATTCCGATATGCCTTATATATGGATTTATTTTTGAGGTATTCTCGTAGGATGCTATGCACTATTAATGAATAAAGTTTAAATATTCAACCTTTTCCTATGAATGGACATGCCCAGATAGAATAAAATTATTTTTCATATTTTCTAATACTTTTATATAACACTCCTAATTTAGAGATATAGATAAAACGATATGATATGTGCAAGTTTACACACTTCTTTTGGAATTGCACGTACAAAAAACTGGTAGAAACTTTTACTACATTAGGCTGAGCTAGCCGCTTCGATTGACGCATGGGACCACCTACTGACATGTAATATATTTGGATCCCGCCTGTCAGCTTAATATAATGACAAAGGGTGACGCCTTTCCGTCCTGCGAGTTTCGACCCCATGATCTCCCGTATACTCATTTAATATTCTGTCCATTTGAGCTAGCCTTTGACGTTGAGTTTATTGGGCTGCACAGCTATTTGAACTTACTGTTAATTTACAATTAGATCTTCCTCTT
Organism: Dactylis glomerata; assembly: GCA_007115705.1. Taxonomy (NCBI): domain Eukaryota; kingdom Viridiplantae; phylum Streptophyta; class Magnoliopsida; order Poales; family Poaceae; genus Dactylis; species Dactylis glomerata. The sequence continues at coordinate 86,337 of QXEO01001040.1, forward strand.
CCTCGGTTACGTTATAGGACAGGATCGTATGAAGACAGCCGCCGTGACCAGTGACCATCATCGTCCCGCAGCGCGGCCAAGCCTACCGGCGGCCGGAGAGACCTTGACCTCGCTCCATCCTCGAAGATTGCAGGCGTTGCAGGAAGATTTGACACCAAATCTTGGTCCGTACAGCCATGGAAACGCCGCTCAGATCTTGAATGAAGCAGCACCAAGCGGTCGCCTTTGCTAACGCCAGAGGTGCTGCCGTCTCAGACTACCACCATCAAGCACCAGGAAGGGGCACCACCTCGAGCGGCTGCGTGGAGAGCTTCCACGCCTCTGCTCCGGCCGCTCGTGCATCAAGCCAGCGGTCGCCGCGGATGGCGGCGTCTGTGAGGCCTGAGGAGATATCTGCGTGTTGAGAACGCCAGGACTGGAGCTCGTGGCGGTCCACCGTGCCCGGGATTGGCAGCTCGCGGCAAAGCCCCTCGTGGCCTATCCGGCGTCTCCTCCTTTGCCGTTTGGCACGGCGCGGTGCCCCCACTTCGACTCACTCACCGGCACAAAATCGGAGCCACCCGGAGGAAGACGACTGGCGGCGATGACCGGAGCCGAGGAAGACAAGGACCTCAAGGTCAACCAAAAAGAGATAATACAAAAACTGAAATAGAGAAGGACCAAAATGAAAACGTGATCCTGGCCCACATTTTTTTTTGAACTTTACACTCAAAATTTGTATTTGGGTCATTTTGGACCTTTAAGCTATTGGTCCGTGAAGTATTGGTATCGCAAAGTAATTGCAAGCAAAAAAGGCACCTCTCAACCTGTGGCACACAACTTGGTGACCGCAAAGAAATAACCCCGCAACTCTTACGCTGCGAGTCGGTGCTAAAGCTAAAAATGCTGATAGTGCCTGCTCAAGTAACCTGGTATCAGCGATTTCATGAAAAAACGGCCCAACAACATAACAGATAATGCCAATAAATCAATCAACACAGCCAAATCCAACCCATCAAGAATGGAAAATTAAAACATATTAAATCTGGTTCGAAGTAAATTCTAATGAGCACTAAGTTAGGGCTTAGGGCAAGAACAATAGTAAAGCTAACAGCTGGCTATAAGCAATTATCATATCATCTATAGTCAGCCTTATACTCCCTTCATACCGGATTATTGGGCAAATATGTATTTTAAGACAAACTTTAACCATTAATTTTAGTCAATAAAATATGAGATATTTAGTATAAAAATTATACCATTAGAAAGTTCTTTTCAATATGAATCCAATGGTATAATTTTTATATAATATATCTTATAATTTTTTGACTAAAATTAAAGGTCAAAGTTTGTCTCGAAGTACGTAATTGCCCTATAATTCGGTATGAAGGGAGTAACCAATTTATACAATAGTTAGCTACAAAATGTACAACTTTATGAATATAGGGCCCACTTGACACTCTCACAAAGTGCCTAAGAGCACGTGCAAGAGCTAGCTCTTGCATGAGAGCCCACCTCTCTTCTCTCTCCTCTCCTCTCTCTTTCAACTCATCACAAATATATTATTTTAATTCTTATACCTAGCTGACTGAACCCTATTAGAGCAAGAACAATACAACCGGCGGCTGCTGGCTATATGATCCTGCCAGGCCAGCTATAGTCAGCTTATAGCCACAACAATACAATAGGCAAGCTATTAGGCTGGCTCTTAGGTTGGACTGAAGTATTTAATGGCTGCATGTGTATATCACCTGTTGTGATCCACCATAAGTTATATTTTTGTACGGAAATCCACTTTGGCTCCTAGGTATATATGCACTATCTTTGTAGCCATTTAAAGCAACATACATATGTACTGTACCATACACACCATACCAAGACAAACTGATTGATAAGCAAAGAACAAACAGATTATACATAACACCATACCAACACTTGAACATTAAGCAGAGTCGGAAACATTAACAAGACACAACTAAATTAGATCTCCGGCAAACAAGCTGCTAGGTTTGATCTTGACAATAATGAGCGAAAAACTAATGGCAGATAGCACCATGACATCGATACAATATGGTCTTGGAGCTTTGGTAGAACGGAGCATGTAACCATTCATCAACACCTGTATAAAGAGTAAACACCAATCAGCCGTAAATTCAATATAAGTGTACACTGCATTTTTTGCATATTAGAGATGCAAAGAAGATGTTCAGTAGAGAAGAATCCTAGCTACAGCAGTTCTAATCTCCATGAATGTTGGACTGTTTTTTCAGAGCTGAACATGCAGTTTGAATCTTGATAAAACAACACTCAAATGCATAGGCACGCAAATGCATAGTTGCTTTCCTACTCGGTGTTCACTTGGTTTGTAAGAATCCAAATTATATGGTTATACTGAGCACTGCAGCGACCACCATTGAACACTTCGATTTTTAGTACATAGCGTATCCTACAAACCACTTGAATATGTCCAGAATAAAAGATAAAGTAGACTGAAACCAGAACTGAACATTTTGTGTCAAGTCTGTAGAATTTTTCATGAGTTTCAGTATGCTAGCAGCAAATTAGATATGATGGGGATACAGATTAACCAATCAAGATGAGGCCAGTAGCACATACTCTCTCCGTTCGGAAATATAAGATGTTTTAGCTTTGTGAAGTGAGTGTATCTAGACATGTTTTAGTGTTTGAATCTATACACTAAAACATGTCTAGATACACTCACTTCACAAAGCTAAAACATCTTATATTTCTAAACGGAGGGAGTACATGCTTGCAGATCGTACTCGTCAAGATTGCCGACTGGGGCTGTAGGTTGTGCTGAGTATCCACTTCCAGGGCGGTGTCCACCAAGCGCCTTGAGCAGTCCATACCTTGTTGATGTACTCCGGCGGCCAAGCACGATGGGGAGGCCGCCATGGACTGTGGTGGGCATGGTGTCTAGGGTTCTCTGCGATTTGGGGATGATTTTGCTGTCCTGAGACTGTTGGCACGGGAGGGCTCGATCTGAGAGGAGGCAGGGGAGATTAGCGCGTGAGAGCTCGATTAGGTGCGGGAACAACTCGATTTGGCGCGGCAATACTTTGATTTCGCGCGGGGAGCACGGGATCGAGGGAAGAAGGAGCGTCGGCCTAGCGCCAGGAACGGGCTACAAGCGGGCTGCTTGTCCTCGTAGGGTGCGCTATCGCCGGGCGATAGACGGAGCGCCCGCTTCGCTCTCTCTCATCGCTTCTCTCTCTTCCACGTATGTTTTTGATGAGGTGGCAGATGTTATAGTCTGCTGACTGTACTCTATTGTACATGCTCTTATACTTGCTCTTAGTAGACTGAACCCTAGACCCACCCATATTTATAGGCTAAGCTACGCCTGATGCAACTGACTAGACGGCCGGTGGATCGAGTGAGCTACGGCGACGGATACGCATATCATTGTCAAGGACTACGTACCTCACAGAGCTGAGCCTGTAGCCCTTGACAGGATGCTCTAAGATTGATTGCCAACGCTCATTTTGCTCCTCCCGGCCGGCGCATCAGCAGCAGCAGAGCGGCACACCCAGGGCCAGGGCCAGGGGGAACGAGAAGATATCTAGTGCTACAGCTCATTTAAGTACTACCGATCCTACGTCCCTATGAGCCTTTGGATCATAGTTTAAAAAATAGACCGGTGAGTGAACCGGTGAGGTGACTGGCTCACTGGTCCAACCGGTGGTTCAGCTGGTTCAATAGCGACAAAAAATCATCAAATTTAATAAATAATTAAGTTAATTTTGGAAAAAAATTAGCATCGAATCATATATTTTATGTTTGCTTTCATAGTATATCACAAACTAAGTGTAATAAATGTGGTATTAGGCCTTATGCAGGGTATTTGGAGCAAGGTTCTACGTTTTAGGATCATATCCTTGTGAAAATATATTATTTTTATGTAGCTTTTTTGGTTTTTTATTAGTTGGACCAGTGACTCTTAAAAAACCAATGAGGGCTTCGGTTCAGGTTTTTTCTGGTCGAACCACCGAACCGGTTTGGTTTTAAAACTATGCTTTGGATCTGAACTAACGGACATGATGAAGTTGGGTCAATCCCCTTGCAACATTTACAGCTTGCTCCTCTATTTCTACCTTTTCTCACGAACTGGACCAAAGAGCAAGAAAAAGATCCCCTACTCCGCCTCAACTGGACAGTCCGTCGTCTACCACGAAACTGGACCTGTCGCCGGCTCGCCGCTTGTTGTGTACCAGTCGCAGGTGGTTCTATCGGCACTGCTGCTTTCGAAGGTCCACTAGTAGAAAAAAGGGCTTCCATTCGCCCCCATTAGTCCCCAACGTGTTTGGTCCGCGGCTACAGGGGTCATTAGTCCCGGTTCATTTGAAAATGTGGGCCAGGGAGCATTAGTCCCGGTTCAAATGGGCCCTTAGGTCCCGGTTTGCGCCACCAACCGGGACCAATGCCTTAGGGCCTTTAGTCCCGGCTCGTGGCGCAAACCGGGACTATAGGGCACCCTTTTGTCCCGGTTTGTTCCACGAGCCGGGACTAAAGGGCAGTTGAAACGAACCACCGCTCTCCCGCGTATCATTTCGGAAATCGCTGCGGCCATTACGATCATTTCGGTAATATGGAACGAACACATCGGGATGTTGGAATTATGCCCTAGAGGCAATAATAAAGATGTTATTATTATAATTCTTGTTCATGATAATGTTTATATTCCATGCTAGAATTGTATTAAGCGGAAACTTTAATACTTGTGTGGTTTATGAACAACACCGTGTCCCTAGTACGCCTCTATGGACTAGCTCATTGATTAATGATGGTTAAGGTTTCCTAACCATAGACATGTGTTGTCAATTAATAATGAGATCATATCATTAGGAGAATGATATGATGGACAGACCCAAATAAAGCAGAGCAATTAGATCGTGTCATCGTGTTCATCTTTGCGAAGCTTTTCCTATGTCATGTATTGTATTCCTTAGACCATGAGATAATACAACTCCCTGGTATCGGAAGAAAGCTTTGAAGTCATCAAACGTCATCCTATGTGGGGGTGATCATAAAGGTGTCTCTCAGGTGATCGGAAAGTACTTGTTGAGTTGTATGTATCGAGATGGAATTTGTCCCTCCCGAGTCGGAGAGATATACTTCGGGCCCACTCGGTAATCGATATCAACACCGCTTGCAAGCACGTGGTTAAAGAGTTAATCACAAAGTGATATCGGATTACGGAACGAGTAAAGTACTTGCTGTGAACGAGATTGAACTAGGTATGCCGATACCGACGATCGAATCTCGGGCGAGTAAAATATCGTGAGACGAAGGGAATACAAATACGGGATTGCTTGAATCCTGACATCGTGGTTCATCCGATATGATCATCGCTGAGTGCGTGGGAGTCAATATGGATTTCCAGATCCCGCTATTGATTATTGATGGAGATCATGTCTGCGCATTCTCGAACCCGTAGGGTCACACACTTAACGCAAAACAACGCTAGGGTAGTATCGGGATATATGTGAAACTGTTTCAGAGAGATACGGAATTGTTCCGGGTGGAAATTAGTATTTATTAATTGTATGAATTAATAGATATTAAACACTATTTATTTAGTAGAAATAAATAGAAAAAAAAAGGGAAGCATGCATGCATGCATGCATGCATGCATGGCATGGCGCGCACGAGCAGCTGGTTTGATTCCTGGCTCGTCGCATGAAATAACGAGCGGCCAGGGCATCGATCCCAGCTCGCTCCCGCTGCACGAGCTTGCACGTGCTTGCACGAGCCCCGGCTGGGCCTTGGCCGGCTGGGCCTGCTGCACGGGGAGCCGAGCGTGTCAACTCTGGAAACCGGAATCGATACGATCGAGGCTGCAGCGATCGGTCAGGAGTTCGATCCGAAGCCGGCGTCGTGCGTGCGTGATCAGCTGTTCAGGCCGCCTATAAAAGTACTAAGGGCGCCAGCGGTTTTGGACAAGTTTTTGTGCGAAGCCGCTGCCCGCTTTCTGAAGTCTCCTTTTTCCGTTCTTTCTCCACCACGCAAACAGGCGAAGCCCTATCGGCGAAAACTCTCCACCATAGACACCACGCCGTCGTGCTGTCGATCCCAACTACCACTCCACCATATCTCGCTGGACCGGGAAGGCGGAGTCGTTGGTGCGCTGTACGTGTGCAACTCTCGGAGGCGCCGCTACTTGCGGCGTAGGATCGGATCGGATCACGAGGAGGAGAAGGCTAGTACGACTACGTCAACCACGTTCTTTTGAACGTTACCGCTGTGCGAATCTTCAAGGGTATGAAGATCTCATCTACCTCTCTCGTTGATTACATCTCCTAGATTAGATCTTGGCTTTCTTGTTCGTTGCGTAAGAAAATTTTTGTTTACTATGCTACGAAACCCTTCAGTGGTATCAGAGCTAGATCTATGCGTAGATGTGTTTCACGAGTAGAACGCAACATGTTTGTTGCGGGCGTTGATGTTTTCTGTTGCAAACTTCTTGTTGTGTATCTCTTATGGCGCGGTATAGTGAGATCGAAGCGGTCCAAGCCAACTTTACGCGACCGCGTTCGCGAGACCGGCTCCGCACTTGACGTGTGGCTTGTTCCATACATGCGGCTGGTGGATGCCAGTTTCTCTCACTATAGTAGTCATGGGACTTACATCGGATGTTAGCAACCATAATATCACCGTTGTGGCTTTTCGTAGGTAAGAATCGTTCTTAGCTTGCTACTCCCATAAGCCACGTAAAACATGCAACAACAAAGTAGAGGCGTCTAACTTGTTTTTGCAGGGAGTGTTTTGTGATATGGTATGGCCACAAGATGTGATGTGATATATGTGATGTATGCGATGATCATGTTTTGTAATATTTCACGACTTGCATGTCGATGAGTTCACAACCGGCTGGAGCCATATGGTTGTCTTTATAATTGTGTATGACCTGCGTGTCAACTTCTTATACGCCATGTAATAGCTTTACTTCATCGCTAAGTAGTTAGCAATAGTTGTAGTTGCTATTCGTGGTGGAGGCAATCATGGTGGAGTGATGGAGATCATGCCGGCGCGCACAAGATGGAGATCATGGCGCATAGATTGGCTATACCATGTCACATAAAATTATATGCATGTGATGTTTATCCTTTTATGTATCTTATTATGCTTAGATCGCGACGGTAGCATTATAAGATGATTCCTCACTTAAAGATCAAGATAAAATTGTGTTCTCCCCTCGTATGCGCCGTTGCGAAAGTTCGTCGTTTTCAAGCACCTCGTGATGATCGGGTGCTATAAACTCTACGTTCACATACAACGGGTGCAAGCCAGTTTTGCACACGCGGAAAATACTTGGGTTTGACTTGACGAGCCTAGCATGTACAGACATGGCCTCGGAACACACGAACCGAAAGGTTAAACATGAGTCATATGATTGATATGATCGACACTGAGTTGTCCACCATTGAAACCACATCTCTTCTCGTGAAGATCGGATTAGGTGTGGTGAATTTGGATCGTGTTCACTAAACAACTTGAGGGATGTTGAATTTAGTGGGAGTTCATCTAGTAATTTGATTAAGTTGAACTAGTTATCATGAACATAGTCTAAAATTGTACTTGCATTGTTGTAGATCAAATGGCTAAGTCCAACTTCAACTTCAACGTGTTTGCTGAGAAAGAAAAGCTTAAGAACAATGGGTCTAACTTCACCAACTGGTTCCGCAATCTGAGAATCATTCTCGCTGGCGGACAAAAAGCCTATGTACTTGACAAAGCGTTAGGTGTCACCCCTGCTGCGACTGCGACAACTGAAGAACTAGCTGACTTCAATGCTCGTAGAGATGATTGTGATGCGATTATGAGTACCATGCTGTTTTCTATGGAACCGGAACTTCAAAATCGTTTTGAGAAGTACCGCGGGCCTTATGAGATACTTGAGGAACTGAAAACCATGTTTCAGACTCAAGCCCGTTCTGAGAGATATGAGATCTCTGAGAAGTTCTTTAACTGCAAGATGGAGGAAGGGAGTTCCGTTAGTGAGCACGCCATTAAGATGTCGGGCTACACTCAACGCCTTGAGCAACTGGACTGCAAGATTCCAGAGGAGCTCAAGATTGACAGAGTTCTGCAATCACTCCCTCCTAGCTACAAAGGTTTTGTAGTTACTCATAATCAAATTGGTTCCACTGATACGATCACTGAGCTCTTCGCTAAGCTGAAAGCTGCGGAGGTGGATATCAAGAAAGACAATCATGTGTTGATGGTCAACAAGACTACTAGCTTTAAGAAAGCTAAGGGTGCAAAAGGATCTTTCAAGAAAGGCAAAGGCAAGCACGTTGCCCCTGCTGAGAAGAAGCTCAAGTCTGGACCTAAGCCGGACACTGAGTGCTTCTATTGCAAGGTCAAGGGTCACTGGAAGCGCAACTGTCCGAAGTACTTAGCGGACAAGAAGGCTGGCACCATCAAAGGTATATTTGATATACATGTTATTGATGTCTACCTTACTAGCGCTCGTTGTAGTGCCTGGGTATATGATACTGGTTCAGTTGCTAATATTTGTAACTCGAAACAGGAACTACGGAATAGACGGCGGTTAGCAAGGGATGAGGTGACGATGCGCGTTGGCAATGGATCAAAAGTTGATGTGATGGCCGTCGGCACGCTCTCCTTAGTTTTACCTTCGGGATTAGTTTTAAACCTTAATAAGTGTTATTATGTGCCTGCGTTGAGCATGAACATTATATCTGGATCATGTTTATTGCAAGACGGTTATTCATTTAAATCTGAGAATAATGGTTGTTCTATTTATATGAATAACATCTTTTATGGTCATGCACCTGTTGTGAATGGTTTATTTCTTCTGAATCTCGAAAGCAATGAAACACACATCCATAACATTGAGGCTAAAAGATGCAAAGTAGATAGTGATAATCCAACTTATTTGTGGCACTGCCGTCTAGGTCATATCGGTGTAAAACGCATGAAGAAACTCCATTCTGATGGACTTTTGGAGTCTCTTGATTTTGAATCATTTGACACGTGCGAACCGTGCCTCATGGGCAAGATGATCAAAACCCCGTTCTCCGGAATAATGGAGCGAGCAACGGACTTATTGGAAATCATACATACCGATGTGTGCGGACCAATGAGTGTTTCGACGCGCGGTGGATATCGCTATTTTCTCACTTTTACTGATGATTTAAGTAGATATGGGTATATCTATTTAATGAAACATAAATCTGAAACATTTGAAAAGTTCAAAGAATTTCAGAACGAAGTGGAAAACCATCGTAACAGGAAAATTAAATTTCTGCGATCCGATCGTGGAGGTGAGTATTTGAGTTATGATTTTCTCACGCATCTTAAAGCAAGCGGAATCGTTTCGCAACTCACGCCACCCGGAACACCACAGCGCAATGGTGTGTCTGAACGCCGGAATCGAACTCTATTAGATATGGTGCGATCAATGATGTCTCTTACAGATTTGCCGTTATCATTTTGGGGTTATGCATTAGAAACCGCTGCATTCACTTTAAATAGGGCACCATCTAAATCCGTTGAGACGACACCGTATGAACTGTGGTTTGGTGCTAAACCTAAGTTGTCGTTTCTTAAAGTTTGGGGATGCGAAGCTTACGTCAAGAAGTTGATGCCGGACAAGCTCGAACCCAAAGCGGAGAAATGCGTCTTCATAGGATACCCTAAGGAAACGATTGGGTATACCTTCTACCACAGATCCGAAGGCAAAGTGTTTGTTGCAAAGAACGGATCCTTTCTTGAGAAGGAGTTTCTCTCGAAAGAAGTAAGTGGGAGGAAGGTAGAGCTAGACGAGGTTATTGAACCTTCTCTCGAGTTGGAGAGTAGCGCAGCACCTAAAGTTGTTGCGGTGCCGCCTGCACCAACAAGAGAGGAAGCTAATGATGAGGATCATGAAACTTCGAACGATGCTACTACTGAACTTCGCAGGTCGACAAGGTCACGTGCCATTCCTGAATGGTACGGCAACCCTGTCTTAACAGTCTTGTTGTTAGACAACAGTGAACCTGCGAACTATGAGGAAGCGATGATGAGCCCAGACTCTGAGAAATGGCTAGAGGCCATGAAATCCGAATTGGGATCCATGAGCGAAAACCAAGTGTGGACTTTGGTGGACCCTCCTAGCGACCGTAAGGCCGTTGAGTGCAAATGGATTTTCAAGAGGAAAACGGACGCGGATGGTAATGTTACTGTCTATAAAGCTCGGCTTGTCGCAAAAGGTTTTCGGCAAGTTCAAGGTGTTGACTATGATGAGACTTTCTCTCCCGTAGCGATGTTTAAGTCCATTCGGATTTTATTAGCAATTGCTGCGTTTCATGATTATGAAATATGGCAGATGGATGTCAAGACTGCGTTCCTCAATGGCAACATTGATGAAGAGTTGTATATGATGCAGCCCGAAGGTTTTGTCGATCCTAAGGATGCTAATAAAGTGTGCAAACTTCAGCGTTCCATTTATGGATTGAAGCAAGCATCTCGGAGTTGGAACCTTCATTTTGATCAAGTGATCAAGAGTTTTGGATTTGTTCCAAATTGCTACGAAGCTTGTATCTACAAGAAAGTGAGTGGGAGCTCGGTGACATTTTTGGTACTATATGTGGATGACATATTGATTATTGGAAATGACATCGGTATGCTTAACGATGTGAAGAGTTATTTGAATAAATGTTTTTCAATGAAAGACCTAGGGGAAGCTGCTTATATATTAGGCATCAAAATCTATAGAGATAGAGAAAGACGCCTAATAGCATTAAGCCAAAGTACATACCTGGACAAAGTTCTGAAGAGATTCAGAATGGATAAAGCAAAGAAAGGTTCATTGCCCATGTTGTCAGGTAAGATATTGAGCAAGGCTCAGTGTCCAGCTACGGTAAAAGATAGAGAAACTATGAGCAAAGTGCCATATGCCTCGGCCATAGGTTCTATCATGTATGCCATGCTGTGTACTAGACCGGATGTGTCCAATGCTCTTAGTTTGACGAGCAGATACCAAAGTGATCCAGGAGTGGAACACTGGACAGCCGTAAAGAACGTCCTAAAGTATTTAAATAGGACTAAAGAAATGTTCTTGGTCTATGGAGGTGACGAGGAGCTCGTCGTAAAAGGTTACGTCGACGCTAGCTTCGACACCGACCCGGATGATTCTAAATCTCAGACAGGATACGTTTATATTTTGAATGGTGGAGCTGTGAGCTGGAGAAGCTGCAAGCAAAGCGTGATCGCGGGATCTACAACAGAAGCGGAATACATGGCTGCTTCGGAAGCATCAAGTGAAGGAGTTTGGATCAGAAACTTCATCACTGAGCTTGGTGTGGTTCCAAATGCCTTGGACCCACTGGAGATATTGTGCGACAACACTGGCGCCATAGCACTGGCTAAGGAACCAAGATATCATCCAAAAACCAAGCACATCAACCGCCGTTTCCATATAATTCGAGATTATATATCAGATGGAGATCTGAAGATTAGCAAAGTACATACGGATCTGAATGTCGCAGATCCGTTGACTAAACCTCTTCCACGAGCAAAACATGATCAGCACCTTAATGCCATGGGTGTTAGATTGTTGCCAGATGTAAACTAGATTATTGACTCTAGTGCAAGTGGGAGACTGTTGGAATTATGCCCTAGAGGCAATAATAAAGATGTTATTATTATAATTCTTGTTCATGATAATGTTTATATTCCATGCTAGAATTGTATTAAGCGGAAACTTTAATACTTGTGTGGTTTATGAACAACACCGTGTCCCTAGTACGCCTCTATGGACTAGCTCATTGATTAATGATGGTTAAGGTTTCCTAACCATAGACATGTGTTGTCAATTAATAATGAGATCATATCATTAGGAGAATGATATGATGGACAGACCCAAATAAAGCAGAGCAATTAGATCGTGTCATCGTGTTCATCTTTGCGAAGCTTTTCCTATGTCATGTATTGTATTCCTTAGACCATGAGATAATACAACTCCCTGGTATCGGAAGAAAGCTTTGAAGTCATCAAACGTCATCCTATGTGGGGGTGATCATAAAGGTGTCTCTCAGGTGATCGGAAAGTACTTGTTGAGTTGTATGTATCGAGATGGAATTTGTCCCTCCCGAGTCGGAGAGATATACTTCGGGCCCACTCGGTAATCGATATCAACACCGCTTGCAAGCACGTGGTTAAAGAGTTAATCACAAAGTGATATCGGATTACGGAACGAGTAAAGTACTTGCTGTGAACGAGATTGAACTAGGTATGCCGATACCGACGATCGAATCTCGGGCGAGTAAAATATCGTGAGACGAAGGGAATACAAATACGGGATTGCTTGAATCCTGACATCGTGGTTCATCCGATATGATCATCGCTGAGTGCGTGGGAGTCAATATGGATTTCCAGATCCCGCTATTGATTATTGATGGAGATCATGTCTGCGCATTCTCGAACCCGTAGGGTCACACACTTAACGCAAAACAACGCTAGGGTAGTATCGGGATATATGTGAAACTGTTTCAGAGAGATACGGAATTGTTCCGGGTGGAAATTAGTATTTATTAATTGTATGAATTAATAGATATTAAACACTATTTATTTAGTAGAAATAAATAGAAAAAAAAAGGGAAGCATGCATGCATGCATGCATGCATGCATGGCATGGCGCGCACGAGCAGCTGGTTTGATTCCTGGCTCGTCGCATGAAATAACGAGCGGCCAGGGCATCGATCCCAGCTCGCTCCCGCTGCACGAGCTTGCACGTGCTTGCACGAGCCCCGGCTGGGCCTTGGCCGGCTGGGCCTGCTGCACGGGGAGCCGAGCGTGTCAACTCTGGAAACCGGAATCGATACGATCGAGGCTGCAGCGATCGGCCAGGAGTTCGATCCGAAGCCGGCGTCGTGCGTGCGTGATCAGCTGTTCAGGCCGCCTATAAAAGTACTAAGGGCGCCAGCGGTTTTGGACAAGTTTTTGTGCGAAGCCGCTGCCCGCTTTCTGAAGTCTCCTTTTTCCGTTCTTTCTCCACCACGCAAACAGGCGAAGCCCTGTCGGCGAAAACTCTCCACCATAGACACCACGCCGTCGTGCTGTCGATCCCAACTACCACTCCACCATATCTCGCTGGACCGGGAAGGCGGAGTCGTTGGTGCGCTGTACGTGTGCAACTCTCGGAGGCGCCGCCACTTGCGGCGTAGGATCGGATCGGATCACGAGGAGGAGAAGGCTAGTACGACTACGTCAACCACGTTCTTTTGAACGTTACCGCTGTGCGAATCTTCAAGGGTATGAAGATCTCATCTACCTCTCTCGTTGATTACATCTCCTAGATTAGATCTTGGCTTTCTTGTTCGTTGCGTAAGAAAATTTTTGTTTACTATGCTACGAAACCCTTCACGGGAGAGCGCCGGTCGGCGGCCTAATTAATCAACACTGGCGGCCTCTTGATCTTCTTCTTCTCCATCTCTAGTATATAAGAAACCTCTATTTAGCTTTCTTGATCATCATCTTCTCCTAATCTCTCCTCAAAACCACCATAGCATCTCACCGCCAAAACCACACCAATATAGCACGAGCGGCAATCGAGCTTTCTCTCTCCATCTCATTTCAATGGAGCCGGCGACGCGGGTGCATAATCTCACCACCGAAGGGATGGAATTCATCATCACGGAAACCCTCCGTGCATCAACGGTGGAGAAGTGGCTCCACGCTGACAATCGGCGGTTCCTCGACGCCGCACCGATCAAATGTGTAGGCTTGGACTGCGAGTTCACCACCCCTCGCGATAAGCCTCATCAGCGTGCCGCCGTCCTTCAACTCTCGGTGGCGTCTGAGGGTTTGCTCTTCCAAATATGTCAGGCCGATCATGTGCCGCAGCTGCTCAGGGATTTCTTGGGGGACCCCACCATTAGATTCTGCGGCGCGGCTATCGGCAATGACGTGCGCATGCTGCAACCATACGGAATTCAAATTTCGTCGGTGCACGACCTCCAAGTGATTATACCAAACCCCACCACGAAACCAATTCCGAGTCTATACGATCTGTCCAATGCTACTATTGGGACAAAGCTTGAGAAGAAGAAGAAGATCAAGAAGAACAAGAAGAAGGGCGACGAGGAAGAAGAAGAAGATGATGAACTTATATATGGTTGGGCCAAAGTTCAATTAAGCGACAAGCAAGTGTTGTATGCCGCTCTAGACGCTCGTTTGAGCTTTGAGATTGCTAGAAGTTATTGGAACCTAGAAGGCTACTAGCTAGATGTGTGTGTGGTGTGGTGTGCGAGTGCATATATATATGAAAAAATGCACTCCCTCTTGTTTGGTTAACAAGTCTATTAATTTTCGAATTTTGGATTTTTCAAGTTTTTTGGCCTTTTTTGAATATTTTAATTATTAAAAATTAATAATTAAATTATGTATAAAAATTATTTGGAATTCATTCATGCTTATTATTACTTAATCATTGTTGCTTAATTTGTGAATTTATTTGGAATTTAAAAAAGTAATATTATATATTTCCAAAGTGTATAGGTTAATAGAATTGGTAGCATACCAATATCAAAAAGTCGCGAGCACAGTCTTAAAAGCTACTATGGAAGGAATGGAGAAGTTAAGCATGCTAAGGGTGGAGCAGTGTGAGGATGGGTGACCGACCGGGAAGTGAGGACCACAAGTATGTAATTTGACATGAGAATAGAGTGAGAGCCATATAAGTATCTAATTTGATATGAGAATAGAGGTGATTAGATATTAGAGAAATAAAGAAAATAGAGAAATTCTGAAAAAGAAAATATAAATTTTATTCTGAACGGACCTTTAGTCCCGGTCTGTGTTACGAACCGGGACCAAAAATCCTCTAGCCGCAGCACATGATCCAGGCCACGTGGAGGCCCATTAGTCCCGGTTCGTAAACAACTGGGACTAAAGGCTGGAGCCTTTAGTCCCGCTTTGTTAGTCCCAATTGCTACAACCGGGACTAATGGACGCTATAAACCAGGACCAATGGCTTTTTTTCCACCCGTGTCGTCATCACGGCGTATTCATCTGGTATCTTGCAGATTAACTTGCGTGCACGGATCGGCGGCTAGGCAGCTTATTCCATGGCCGGACCTTCATATCTGATACGACGCCGTAGCCATGCCCACCGTTGTAGATAAGCATTGAGCTTTTTTCAGCGAAGAAAAGACCACTTAGCGCAAGGAAATCATGACATGGTGTGCACCTGATGACTAGTGTGTTATGACGCTTCCTCTGAAACTTCAACATTACAACCAGTACAGACGTACAGTAAAGTTTGAGCTTTCCAATTGATAGAAGGACAAAATTCAAGCGAGGCAGTACTCATGCAGCAAGTTCAAAAGCTGATGCTAAAACATAGCTTTCCAATTGCAGGAACACGGCGGCTTGGGCGTGCTGATGAGTAGACTGGTGATTTCAGATACAGTACAAGCACGATATGCTCAGCTCCTATACTGCGGTAGAAGGCACAGCTAAGAACCACCGTCGTCATCCTAAGCCAGAACTCCCCAATCCCATGGCGAATCAATCTTAGGTGTGGGCGGCGAGTGGTACAAATCCATTGACCAGCGGCATGTGGCGTTGGTCCAGCTTTAAGAAGACAGGCTACTTATTTTCGGAAACCTGATTATTTGAAGGAGCTAGATGCAAAAGTGCCTGAGTGGTTGGAAGGCTTTTAACACATGGCTGATCCTGGCCCTTGAACTGGATTGGACGGCTCAGATCGTCCTGGAATCAAGTAGCATGTAAATGACCTGTAGCACTGGATATCTCCTCGGAACGGAACAACGCACGCGCCTTTCGCTCCCACGTAGGTACGCAGTGTCACGGGCGACTGTAGCACAGCGCAGGCCCTGCACAGCACAGCACTGCATGTATCTGGCTTCCGGCGATGACGTGTCCTATGTACGCTAGCTAGTTCATGGTCCTTCTCTTGGCTCAAAGTGTGGGCTCGATCATGGTGGACATTGCCGACTCACCCCACGCCCACGACACTAGTCAATAAGTAGTACAAGCCGCCGGGACTACGTCTCCCTCCTATTTCTGCGCCATTTCTCTCCGTGGAATGACGCCAAGCAGCTCTTCGCGTGGGGCTTTGTAGCCATTGCGTGTGGCGTCAGCCCCATTGCCTCTACAACTGTATTGGTGCCCACGCCAAACCTAGCTCATACCACGGTCGTTGTATGTGCTGCTGATGTGCATCACTAATTTGTGTCGACCCAAAAGAATATTTACTTTGCCAGGTTTTTGAGCACATACCATGATATTAAACCGGATGCTTCTCCTTCCAAGTCAGTTTAGCAGGCACAGAATCTAAGAAAAACTTCAACTAGTACCAATTTAGTTACGTATCAAAATATGGACGGTGGCTACGGGGTTGTCTCCTGACTAGGCAAAGCCCGCACAGCGAATGGCTCGGACCGTGGTTGCTTGACGGGCACGGTGGTCACAAGAATGCTCGTTGGTTTGTCAATTTTCGGGGGTAAGAGCATCTCCACCCGTCTCCCCGACGAGACTCCTGGCAGTTTTTTTTCTTCATCCGGACAGCGTTATTCGGTTCAGTCACGTCCCCGGTTTCTCGTTTCCCCCCGGAATAAGGCCTTAATCCATCCGGAGAGCCTGTTGGATAATTAGGCATAATTTTCATGATTAATTCCAGAATATTAAACATAACAATATCAGCTACTACCACATGTAACTCGAACATACTAGATATACTGAACAACAAGATGAACGGAAACAAGTAGCAGCGAAACATGTACTCGCAGAACATGATGAACAGATAAACTGCAGTAGACCGCACGTACTGTTCGCTTGCAGACGTGGTCATAGTAGTAACGTTGTTGATGACAACGTTGGAGAGGACTCGTCGAAGCAGACGACGATGAAGACGGCGGTAGGCAGCACCGCCTGACTTAGATGGAAGACGACCCGTGATGAAGAGCTTGAGTAGTCGCGCAGAGCGCTTCCCAAAAACCTAATTCGACCTCTCCCGTACAGGATCGCAAAGGCGAGTGGTTCTGGAGACCTGCTCTCCCGTTCGCCGGTGCACGCCTGCGCTCGGGATTGAGTAGGCTACGGAGGCGGCGCAAGCAACGAGAGATGGCAAAACCCTAGATCGGTTTCAAAATATGTGCGGCGGTAGCCGGGCAAGAGTTTATATAGGCGCGGGCGCGCAGCGGAGAAACCCTAGGCAACGTGGGTGGCCCACGCCCACGTCGCACGCCCGAGTCGGTTACAGCAGCCCACGATCGGGCAGCGACCCGAACTGGCTAGCTGTGACGCGTCCGTCAAAGACTTGGTCAAACGCTCGGTTTTTCCTGTGCAACAAAAAGATAAGCTCGGCTCCGAGGCTCAATTCCGTAAACCGCGGCGCACGCGCGCGTCGTGACATATCGTGTCGTGTCGATTCGAGACGAGACGAGCGAGCGAGGAGAAGGAGGAGGAGCGCGCGTGTGGCACTTCTCTTCTCACTCACTTACCAAGTGGTGCAATACCATATCTTATATGTTGGTCTACATCTCTCCCAACTTTCTATGTGGGACTAAACTTAGCTCCCACCCCTTGCCTTTGTGCAGCTAAAAACTTGGGCTGCATGTCACATGGGCTCACACACATGGGCTTTGAGATTTCTTAGGAATTTCTGAAATCTAATATGGGCCACTAGTATTGGGCCCAATATTTCAACAACCCCCCACCAGATCTCAAATGCCCATTTAGAGATTTGCCAAACCTCACTACTTGTTTGTATATCAGTGTTTCAGCAGAGACTGTTAAGTTGAACTTCTGCCTAGAACCTTAAGCTACGTCTATCAATAACTTGAACAATGGACTATGCCTTGAATTGCAAGTTTGGTGCGTCAAGATTTCACTCAAAGTCATAACCAGTACCTGGTTGCCAGTAGCCTACCCCACGGGTTAGAGCATATGCGTCATACTCCATGGTCTCTTCATGAGTTTACTAGAGATCACCCAAATCTCATAGACTGTGACGTTTAACAGTCAAACTCATATAGGTGTGTTCTTTCAAGAATGCTTTGTAGGACAACATCTTTGCTAATCATAGCCAACAGAAACATATTAAGGCATGTTGCCAACCTGCCTTACAGATTTTGAGAGTTTTACATCTTCACATAGAGAGGGTTACAGAACCTCAGTTAAACCACTAGCTTGTTTTTCCCAGGTCCTAATTCACGGGATCTTCGATCACAAAGGTTGGGTTACCACTATGGCATAACATCTATGGGTCTCAAACCCATCTCCCTCGATGCACTGTCTATCACATTGCATGATAGTCCCTTTGTAAAGGGATCTGCCAGGTTTTTGTCTTTTTGAATATATGTAACAGTTATTACTCTGGATTTCACAATTTCCTGACAGACTTCAAACGTCTTTTGACGTGTCTTGATGACTTTGCGTTATCCTTAGAATTGTTCACTTTGACAATAACTGTTTGGTTGTCACAATTCAAGAGGATGGCCGGCACAGGTTTTTCAACCACCGGCAAGTCCATCAAGAGCTCACACAACCATTCTGACTCTACAGTGGCTGTGTCTAAAGCAGTAAGTTCTGCTTCCATAGTTGACCTCATCAATATGGTTTGCCTACATGATCTCCATGACACGGCGCCACCTCCAAAGGTAAATACATACCCACTAGTGGCTTTGATGTCATCTACATCAGAGATCCAATTTGCGTCACTATATCCTTCAAGCACAGCAGGGTGCCCTGAATAGTGAATCTCGTAACTCATTGTACCACATAGATAGTTGCTTGATGCGTGGTGAATGACCAGCCCATTGGGAACCCCAAGAGGAAGGTGTGATGAATATAGCAGCAGATTTTCCCTCAGTTATGAAACCAAGGTTTATCGATCAGGAGAAGAGCGGACAATACGACTGAAGGTGATGCGGACTGGCTTAATAACTGTGGGGACCCCGGCTTACCATCCGGAATTCCCGTTATGCATACAATTCACGATCCCAGGAGACCATCGTGAATCCACATAACAGAGTTGGCATTACAGATACATCATCCATTACATAAATAAGTCGTTAAGTCTTACATAGCCTCTTGGCTGAATACAAACGCCACGCAGGGCAAGTTCAACAGACACGACTAACATAAGCAGCGGCGGATACACGTAGCGTAGTGACCCAAGTCAGGCCTACTACCCTACAGGCGACTGACCAGGAAACGAGTCCTAATTCGCACCGGCGTCGTCATACTCCTCATCCTCTTCTTCATAGTCATCTCCAAGGTCTGGCCAAGTTAATAGCCAGGGGCAAAGCCGTGAGTACATTTTGGAATTGTACTCGCAAACCATCTAAGGGAGAAAACATTCACATGCTATATGGCTGTAGCAAGGGTTGACTTAGTTTCAGTGACTATATGCTACTAACTTCTCGTGTCGATATAGCATGTCCCACGACATTTCTATATCCTTATTAAAGAAGACTTTTAGAAACATTTAGTAAAATCTCTAGGAAAGGGGGAACTCCGTTGAAAGGTAAGATCGGTGGCCAATCAAACATGACCACCTCAAGTCGTCGGCAGTACCCTCCGAGTACTCCGAACCACTTCCCGTGCCACTGCCGTACCCTCCAAGCACGCCGTCGGGCACAAAACTCCCACTTTCTAGAAAACCATTTATAAAACGAAAACCTGACATTGGGCAATGTAGTGATCTCCACAACCGTCCATAACCGAGGACGCGGCTATTCAAATAGATTTACACTCTACAGAGGTTGTACACTTTACCCACACCATCCGATAAATCCGCCGGGATACCACCACAGACCGTCATACATAAGTATGCGGGGTTCGGATAATCGATCAAAGCCCTCCATCTATCCACCTTAGTACGGGAGCCTACCCTGTGGAGTATACATCCCCGGCAAACCCTGGCCGTCTACCTCCATCGAGCGTAGTTCCAGTGCCACGGCGGGAGTTACCCAAGTGTCTTCCGGACGGGTAGCCTATTGGCGGGCCCGCTACACTGTTGCCCACCACTTGCGACAACCCAGATTCCGGGGTCCTACAGACCCTTATATAGTACGAGGCTCCCCGCACTAAGACGGGTAAACTTCAAACTGAGCCCCGTCCCACTCCAGGGTAATGTGGTTGTACGGGGTAATTGCTTCGAGTGACTACAAAGAAACACCAATGTCCTTTATGAACCACCAACCCATTTCTTCCATAACCCAAGTGTCCATTTGCCCCAAAATCATTTAGAAAACATTTCAGTGGAGTAGATACTACTCCAAGGTTTTCGTAACCATTTTCGAAAACTTTCTGAGAGTTATCCCATCCTAGAGTTTTTGGCCCCACTCCAAGAGTTTCCCGAAGGCTTCGATGCTAATCATCGATCCTCTACTTTTTAGAGGTAAAGAGTAGGTGCTAAATGGGGTCATCCTTCATGGATGATAACAATACGACTTGTGGAGCTAAGTCGCCAACTATTGCTATCTAGGGACTAATAGCAATATAAGAAAATCAATGCATAGTAATAAGAGCAAGAGTAGAATAATGCATAGTGCTGTGATAGGATTCGGGTATGCAACAAGTAGATGGCTTGCCTTGATTGGCTTGTCCCTGGTCACCCTCCTTCTGGAATTCAAAGACTTCACCCTCCTCCGCACAGTCGTCGTTCGATTCTATCGCCGGAAAAGAAACGAAGACACACACAATAAGCATTCATGCATACAAGGGATTTTATCCAAACAACAACACACACTTAAGCATTTGAGTATCAGAAGCAAACAAGTTTAGATAACAGAATATATATCTATTTTAGAAAAGAAACAATTATCAACATCACAACAAACAATTTCTAGTTGTATCCTAATACTCGCTCACAAGCAATCACTTGCATGCATCAAAATGCATTAAAACATGGCACCAACATATCTACTGGCAACTCACAATATAACGGAACCATCATCACTGGAATCAAATTTAAATAGTATAGAGGTAACTTAATAATGATTTATCAATCCTAGAAATCACTAGAATAGCAAAATAATCCTCTAAAACTCTCTGTAAGTCCTAAAATTCTAACAGAGACCATTCTGGAAAGCTAATCAAATGCACAACACACCAGAAATGGAATCATTCCAAAATAAACAATATATTAATCACAATAAATCAATTACTGCAGAACATTGATATCACCAAATTAATTACCACAAACATTTCACACTTCCTAAAATAGTGAAACCAATTCCCATAAATCAAGGAAATAGTAGGGTGTCAGTGAAAATTGGTTGCACCAATTTTCAGTAAACAGAACATCATATTTGCATAAGTATGTGTAAATCAATAGATCTACTCTATTTAATTACCAGAAAATTGGTTCTCTGCCATGCGGGGTCGGGGTAGGGTGCTTGCAGGGTGGTGTGCTTCGATTGGGGGTCGATGGCGGTGGCTGGGTGAGATCAGAGAGAGAGAGAGAGCTTTAGCAGAGAGGGAGGGGGTCGTTTTGCCTCGGGATCCTCCTTCCCCTCGATTCCAACTGCAAACGACAAGAGGAAAAGGGTTTTGGGTGATCTCCTGAATCCAGAGAAGATCCTAGCAGGCTCCCTTTCCTCCTCTTGGTCGGTTTTGCAAAAGAAGAATAGGATAGGGAGAGAGATAGGACAATAGCTAGGTTAGTTTGGCCTAAATTCAAATTTGAATTTGAACTCACTTGAAAAGGTTTTGAAAATGCACCAAGATAGTCTCCACAGGTTTCAATCCTAGTTAGGAGGTAATGGCCAAAGTTTCAAGAATTTTGGGGATGACAAGCTAGGGTTTTTGAGGTGCACTCAATTTCGGATTAAAGTGAAAAAGAAAAGAAAAACAAAGAAGAAGAAATTTTTGGGCAAGCAATGAATACCATGCTAGGTTTAGCTTTGAGAGTAAGCCAGCCTGGCTCCATTATTTCATGCATAAAATAATAGAACTATTCTAGTTCATAGAACTTAAGCATGGGAAGATTCTAGAATTA
Organism: Dactylis glomerata; assembly: GCA_007115705.1. Taxonomy (NCBI): domain Eukaryota; kingdom Viridiplantae; phylum Streptophyta; class Magnoliopsida; order Poales; family Poaceae; genus Dactylis; species Dactylis glomerata. Next base: position 108,316 of record QXEO01001040.1, read on the forward strand.
AGGCATGAAATAATGCATACACATGCACACATAAAATCATGCACTCACATAAAATTTACACATGCTAGCACACACATGCAATCATGCATTCATAGGGCACACACACACATTATTGCTGAGAAAAAGTTTTTAATTCACTCACAAAAAGTACTTAAGTAAGGTTTAACTTAGTCAACAAAAGTGGGGTGTTACAGACCTTCCCCCCTTAAAAGAATCTCATCCCGAGATTCGGTAGCTAAGCGTGAAGTAGACCGGGGAATTCCCGTCAAAGATAATCCTCACGTTCCCAAGTGGCTTCGTCTTCGGTGTGATTACTCCATTGCACCTTATACATCTTGATCTTGCGTCTACGGGTAAGACGGACGTCTTCTTCAAGAATGCGGATGGGTCTCTCCCGATAGGTGAGGTCGGAGTTCAAATCGATGGAGTTGTGGTCGATCTCGGTGAAGGTCTCGGGTTTGTTGGGAACTTGAAGGCATTTGCGGAGTTGCGACACGTGGAAGACATCATGGAACTCGGATAGTTTTGGGGGTAGCTCCAGTTTGTAGGACATGGTGCCCTTACGGTCCAAGATCTTGAATGGTCCAATGTACCGGGGTGCTAGCTTACCTTTGACATGGAAGCGTTGCATACCCTTGAGCGGTGTGACTAGAAGGTAGACAAAGTCTCCCACATTGAAGGTGACAGGTCTCCTCTTTGGGTCAGCATAACTCTTTTGTCGGGACTGGGCTGCTTTCAAACGGTTGCGGATGAGCTGGACTTGCTCTTTGGCCTCCTTGATAACATCGGGCCCAAATACTTGGCTTTCCCCAGTCTCGGACCAGTTGAGAGGGGTACGGCACTTGCGTCCGTAGAGAGCTTCAAAAGGGGCCATCTGCAGACTAGCCTGATAGCTATTGTTGTAGGAGAACTCAGCGAAAGGTAGGCAATCCTCCCACTTGGTTCCGTATGAGAGGACGCAGGCTCTAAGCATGTCTTCGAGGATCTGATTTACCCTTTCGGTTTGGCCACCAGTCTGTGGGTGATAGGCTGTGCTGAAGGAGAGTTTCGTTCCTAAGGCTTTGTGAAGTTTGTGCCAGAATCTTGAGGTGAATTGAGTGCCCCGATCTGTAACGATTACCTTAGGCACTCCATGAAGGCTAACAATTCTGGACATGTACAGGTCGGCTAGGTCTCGGCCTTTATGGGTGGTCTTGACAGGTAGAAAGTGGGCGACCTTGGTCAGGCGGTCAACGATAACCCAGATGGAGTCGTGACCTCGGTTTGATCTAGGCAGCCCAGTGATGAAATCCATTCCGACTTCCTCCCATTTCCACATTGGCACCTTTAACGGCTGCAATAAACCCGCAGGCCTTTGGTGCTCAGTCTTGACACGCTGGCAGACGTCGCATCGCACGATATAGAAAGCTATCTCTCGCTTCATACCGTGCCACCAAAACTGCTCCTTGAAGTCCTGGTACATTTTTGTTCCTCCTGGATGAATAGAATAAGGGGTATCATGGGCCTCCTTCAGAATGGACTGCTTCAACTCCTCGATGTTAGGAACGCACAGGCGGCCATTATACCATAGCACACCTTCCTGGTCGATTGAGAATCCAAGTAATTCCTCTCGTCCCATCCTACGCTTGATACCTTTGATGCTTTCATGTCCCCTCTGAGCTTCCTTAATGATGTCAGTGAGTGTGGGTCGGACTTCAAGGTTCGCTAAGAAACCATGGCTTACAAGCTGAAGTCCAAACTTCTCGAACTCCTCGCATAAGGTTGGTTGGCTGGTCCTTAATAGGGCATTTAGAGAACAAGGTTCTCGGCTGAGGGCATTGGCGACCACATTCGCTTTACCAGGATGGTAATGAATGCCTAGGTCGTAATCTTTAATAAGTTCAATCCATCTCCTTTGTCTCATGTTCAACTCTTTCTTGGAGAAAATGTACTTTAGGCTCTTGTGGTCGGTATAGATCTCACAACGGTTTCCCATAAGGTAGTGTCGCCATGTCTTGAGAGCATGGACAACGGCGGCAAGCTCAAGGTCATGAGTAGGGTAATTTAACTCATGAGGGCGCAGTTGACGGGACATGTAGGCAATAACCTTGCCGTCTTGCATAAGGACACTTCCAAGGCCAAGCTTGGATGCATCGCAGTAGACGTCAAAGCTCTTGGTAATGTCGGACATGGTTAAGATAGGAGCTGACACAAGTCTCTTCTTGAGCTCTTGGAAACTCTGCTCGCACTTCTCAGTCCACTCAAACTTCTTATCCTTCTTGAGCAGCTGAGTCAATGGGCGAGCAATGCTGGAAAAACCCTTCTACAAACTTTCGGTAGTACCCGGCTAATCCAAGGAAGGCTCGGACTTTGGTGGGGTTGGTTGGGGCTTTTCTTTCCATGATGGAGGTGATTTTTGAGGGGTCGACGGATACTCCACCAGCTGAGAGTACATGGCCTAGGAATCCAACTTCTTTTAGCCAGAACTCACATTTGCTGAACTTGGCGTAAAGTTGGTGTTCGCGCAGGGTTCCCAAAACTAGCCGCAGATGCTCTGCGTGCTCTTCCTCGGTCTTAGAATAGACCAAGATATCGTCGATGAAGACCACCACAAACTTGTCAAGGAACTTCATGAATACCTTATTCATGAGATTCATGAAATAGGCAGGGGCATTGGTTAGGCCAAAGGACATGACGGTGTACTCGAATAAGCCGTAGCGAGTGGTGAAAGGCGGTCTTGGGAATGTCGGACTCCCGGACTTTCAGCTGATGATATCCGGTGCAGAGATCAATCTTGGAGAACACTTTGGCTCCATTCAGCTAATCAAACAGGTCTTCAATCTTTGGGAGTGGGTATTTATTCTTGATGGTTACCTCGTTGAGTTTACGGTAGTCCACACACAGTCGTATGGTACTGTCTCGCTTGTCCACAAATAGAACAGGCGATCCCCATGGTGAAGCGCTGGGACGGATAAGGCCTTTGCTGAGCATGTCAGCAAGTTGCTTCTTTAACTCCTCAAGTTCTTGGGGGTTCATACGATAGGGTCGCTGAGCAATGGGAGCTGTTCCGGGAATCAACTCAATTACGAATTCGATATCCCGGTCAGGGGGCATACCTGGCAACTCCTCAGGAAAGACATCCAGATACTCACATACCACCGGAACTTGATCGAGAGTCGGCCCAGAGACAGACTTCTTGTAGTAGGCTCTACGAGATGGCATAGTTGCGATGTGCTCAATTTTAACCCCTTCACTATTGGTTACGGTTATCGCCTTCCGGGCGCAATCAATGTGCCCCTGGTACTTGGTCATCCAATCCATCCCAAGTACCACGTCCAAACCCTTGGTACCGAGAATAATCAGATTGGCTTGGAAGGATATGCCATGAATATCTATGGGTACCCCTTCGCAGTTCAAGTGTGCCCTAACTTGAGAATCGGGAATTTGAACTATCATGTTGCGAGTCATTTGGGACGCGGTCAACCCACCCTTGGACACGAACCTCTCGGTAACAAAGGAATGCGAAGCTCCAGAATCAAATAACACATTTGCGGGAACTGAGTTGACGAGAAACGTACCCAGAACAACATCAGGTGCTTCAGCGGCTTCCTCTGCAGTCACATGATTTAAGCGGCCTCTGGCATTGTTGGCTTGAGTCTTTGGGTTCCTTCCAGTGGGTCCACGGCCTTGACCTTGATTGGGTCTCGGCGCGCTGAGCCTCGGCGCGGATGGTTTCTTCAGGGGGCACTCCTTAGAGAAATGCCCTGGCTGGCCACAGGTATAACAGCCACTTCCTTGGCTGCGGTTGATGGGATTGAAGGTGTTGCGGTTTCCTCCAGAAGGATTTCCGCTGGTAGGGCGGTTGCTTGAGTACTGGCGGCTGGGGTTATTGGGCCTGGGAGCCTGAGAGGCGAACCTCTGAGGGGGTGGCGCAGACCTTGATGGGGGCATGCTGCGGGACCTTTGATTGCTCGGTCCACCCTGATTCATCATTCTCCTCTTCCGGCTTTCACGGGCAGCCTTGTTCTTGTCCTCGACCATAATAGCGGCATCAACCAGGGACTCCGGATCATTGTAGGGCACGGCGACCAGATAGGGCTGCATGTCTTCCTGAAGTCCATTCATGAAGCGCTCCCACTTCTTCTCATCGGTGTCGATGTCATTAGGGGCATACCTCCCCCAGGTGGTGAACTTGTCGAGGTATTCAGTGACACTCATACTTCCTTGATTGAGGTTAAGGAACTTGTCACGCATGATCTTGATGAGTCCAGATGGAATATGGGCCTTGCGGAACTTGGTCTTGAAGGCTTCCCAAGTCATCACTTGGCCCTCGGGCTGCATGGCATGAACGTTCTCCCACCATGCGCACGCTGCGCCAGCTAGGAAATGGGTGGCGTAGAGCACCTTCTCATTCGCTCCAACTCCCGCATACTCGAGCTTGGTCTCGATGGTGCGGAGCCAGTCATCGGCGTCCAGAGGCTCGGTGTATTTGGTGAATGTTGGCGGGTTGGAGTTTTGGAAGTTCCTAAGGGTGTTACGGGGTTCCTCATCATCATTCCCACCGTTATTGTTGTGGTGGGTGGCGATCTGTGCAAGGTGTTGGAGGGTTGCAAGGTTGGCTTGGCGTTCAGCTCGCGCGGCTTCGCGGTCCTCAAGCATGAGCTGCAGCAGTTGCTCCATGCTCGGCTCAGGGGGTGGTGGTGGATTGCCTCCAGCTTGGCCACGCGTTTTCGGAGCCATTCTGGAGAGGAGTGGATTGGTGACATTTATAACAAGGAAAACTTATGCAGGTTTCATAAGAGAGAAAGGAACTACACTCATGTATAGCATACATCCATGGAAACCATACATAACATGCTCCAACAACCATGCATAACAAGTCCATGCATACATAATATATACAAGCAAAAGGGTGCCAAACAAGTCCAGGCACACACACATACCACACATAGCCGCATACAACAAGCATAGCAAATGGTTCTAGATAGACCATACAACACCGATACGCAAAAGGGTCAAACTAACAACTACGCGGCAGCCTACGTGAGAGGTAGGGTGGTGGAATCTACTCGTCGCCGCTAACGTGGGGGACTAGCTCCTCGGGGTCCTCCTCGCTAGGAGTCTCAAGAGCATAGAAGTTGAGGATAGCGTCGCGGTCATCACCGCTCTCGCTACCACGGTCGTCGTCGTCAGTGCTTGCGGGCTCCTCGTCGAAGGCCTCCTGGTGGTCGTCGTCGCGGCCGAGTACCGCCTCGTTCTCCTTGCGGAGCTCGGCGGTCTCCTCCTCCAACTCGGACACGTGACTCTCAAGAGAGGCCAAGTGGTCCTCCAACTCGCGGACGCGCCTCCTAAGAGCATTGTTCTTCTTCACGATCTTCCTCTTGGCAGAGAGAAGACGGTGACGTGAGAAGATAGACTCCTGGAGGTCCTCATGAAGAACAGCGAGCTCGAGTCCCCTCTCGTCGGCGACCATCCGGACATGGTCCAGATGCTCCTGCGTGTGGTGCAGGAGAGCCTCAGTGTGGCAGAAGTGGCGGCTGAAAGGAGTGTGCGCCGCGGCCTGATGGGGAAGGCCATCGGCGTCGACCCTCCCGTAGTGCTCGTAACGAGTCCCAAGTAACTCGTCGTAGTGGAGGTGGACGAGGCGCGAGATGGCGTGACGTAGAACGCGCATCAGGCCATCGCCCCAGTTGCGCTCGATCACCTCGAAGGTGAACTCCGGGGAGGTGGGCGGAACCTCCTTCCCGCGGACCTGGCATACCACACGGATAGCCAGCTCACGGGTGCCCTCCTCGAATAGATGATAGCCCCGCACCTCGGGACATGGTCGTTCGAGGCGCGCGGCCAACTCCACCAAGTCCCTCTCGAAGACCAGCATGTCCTCGTGGGTACCAAGCTGACGGTGCGCGGTAGGAGCGTCCATCTACACAAATTTTAAGGTAGAGTTTATTAATGACTTACCCAAGTGTGCAAGATTTATACATAAGTAAAAACTTGAATTTAAATGCAAGTAATTAAAGATGCTTAAAGAACAAGGGAAGAGATGAGAGCAATATATATTTACCTTTGATATATAAAGCCATCACTTTTATTTTAAGAAAATAGTTTTTGGTTCGGTCTAACGCCCATGCTAAACTAGGGTTTCCTAAGGTCAGGATGGCTCTGATACCAACTCTATGGGGACCCCGGCTTACCATCCAGAATTCCCGTTATGCATACAATTCACGATCCCAGGAGACCGTCGCGAATCCACATAACAGAGTTGGCATTATAGATACATCATCCATTACATAAATAAGTCATTAAGTCTTACATAGCCTCTTGGCTGCATACAAACGCCACGCAGGGCAAGTTCAACAGACACGACTAACATAAGCAGCGGCGGAAACACGTAGCGTAGTGACCCAAGTTAGGCCTACTACCCTACAGGCGACTGACCAGGAAACGAGTCCTAATTCGCACTGGCGTCGTCATACTCCTCATCCTCTTCTTCATAGTCATCTCCAAGGTCTGGCCAAGTTAATAGCCAGGGGCAAAGCCGTGAGTACATTTTGGAATTGTACTCGCAAACCATCTAAGGGAGAAAACATTCACATGCTATATGGCTGTAGCAAGGGCTGACTTAGTTTCAGTGACTATGTGCTACTAACTTCTCGTGTCGATATAGCATGTCCCACGACATTTCTATATCCTTATTAAAGAAGACTTTTAGAAACATTTAGTAAAATCTCTAGGAAAGGGGGAACTCCGTTGAAAGGTAAGATCGGTGGCCAATCAAACATGACCACCTCAAGTCGTCGGCACTACCCTCCGTGTACTCCGAACCACTTCCCATGCCACGGCCGTACCCTCCAAGCACGCTGTCGGGCACAAAACTCCCACTTTCTAGAAAACCATTTATAAAACCAAAACCTGACATTGGGCAATGTAGTGATCTCCACAACCGTCCATAACCGAGGACGCGGCTATTCGAATAGATTTACACTCTGCAGAGGTTGTACACTTTACCCACACAATCCGATAAATCCGCCGGGATACCACCACGGACCGTCATACATAAGTATGCGGGGTTCGGATAATCGATCAAAGCCCTCCATCTATCCACCTTAGTATGGGAGCCTACCCTGTGGAGTATACATCCCCGGCAAACCCTGGCCGTCTACCTCCGTCGAGCGTAGTTCCAGTGCCACGGCGGGAGTTACCCAAGTGTCTTCCGGACGGGTAGCCTATTGGCGGGCCCGCTACACTGTTGCCCACCACTTGCGACAACCCGGATTCCGGGGTCCTATAGACCGTTATATAGTACGAGGCTCCCCGCACTAAGACGGGTAAACTTCAAACTGAGCCCCGTCCCACTCCAGGGTAATGTGGTTGTACGGGATAATTGCTTCGAGCGACTACAAAGAAACACCAATGTCCTTTATGAACCACCAACCCATTTCTTCCATAACCCAAGTGTCCATTTGCCCCAAAATCATTTAGAAAACATTTCAGTGGAGTAGATACTACTCCAAGGTTTTCGTAACCATTTTCGAAAACTTTTTGAGAGTTATCCCATCCTAGAGTTTTTGGCCCCACTCCAAGTGTTTCCCGAAGGCTTCGATGCTAATCATCGAGCCTCTACTTTTCAGAGGTAAAGAGTAGGTGCTAAAGGGGGTCATCCTTCATGGATGATAACAATATGACTTGTGGAGCTAAGTCGCCAACTATTGCTATCTAGGGACTAATAGCAATATAAGAAAATCAATGCATAGTAATAAGAGCAAGAGTAGAATAATGCATAGTGCTATGATAGGATTCGGGTATGCAACAAGTAGATGGCTTGACTTGATTGGCTTGTCCCTGGTCACCCTCCTCCTGGAATTCAAACACTTCACCCTCCTCCGCACAGTCGTCGTTCGATTCTATCGCCGGAAAAGAAACGAAGACACACACAATAAGCATTCATGCATACAAGGGATTTTATCCAAACAACAACACACTTAAGCATTTGAGTATCAGAAGCAAACAAGTTTAGATAACAGAATATATATCTATTTTAGAAAAGAAACAATTATCAACATCACAACAAACAATTTCTAGTTGTATCCTAATACTCGCTCACAAGCAATCACTTGCATGCATCAAAATGCATTAAAACATGGCACCAACATATCTACTGGCAACCCACAATATAACAGAACCATCATCACTGGAATCAAATTTAAATAGTATAGAGGTAACTTAATAAAGATTTATCAATCCTAGAAATCACTAGAATAGCAAAATAATCCTCTAAAACTCTCTGTAAGTCCTAAAATTCTAACAGAGACCATTCTGGAAAGCTAATCAAATGCACAACACACCAGAAATGGAATCATTCCAAAATAAACAATATATTAATCACAATAAATCAATTACTGCAGAACATTGATATCACCAAATTAATTACCACAAACATTTCACACTTCCTAAAATAGTGAAACCAATTCCCATAAATCAAGGAAATAGTAGGGTGTCTGTGAAAATTGGTTGCACCAATTTTCAGTAAACAGAACATCATATTTGCATAAGTATGTGTAAATCAATAGTTCTACTCTATTTAATTACCAGATAATATTGAGGACCCTAAAAATCACACATGCAGTGGTATAAGTTAACATGCAGTACAAGGATCTCACAGAAAGTTGAATCACAATTTTTGAATACCCAAAACATTTTCTACCAATTTTTGAATCTTGCAGTCATTTGCAGAAAAAGGAAAAATCGATTTACTGAAAAAATAGAGAAGCGGGCCGGAGCGGCAGACGCTGGCCAGGCCGGCCTAGATCCACGGCCTGCCCGGGCCTCGGCTGGCCGAACCGTTACGCCACCGTCCGATCCAGATCGGACGGCGCGCGGCTCGTCTTTTCCGCGCGTCAGCGCATGCAGGCGCGAGCGACGCTGCTGGTTAGGGTTTCGGCGAGGCGGGCTTACCGAGGGGTGGCTGGCGGTTGGCGGTGGCTAGATCGGAGGCGGGGGTGGTCAGCAGGTGACGCGCGGCTAGGAAAGATGCATGCAGAGGAGATGGCATTCACGGTGGTGTCGATGGCGTCGCGACGGGCTCCGGTGATGGACGGCGAGATCGTCGAGCTAGGCCATGCCTGGATCAAACGAGAGCAGGGTGAGATCTGGGCAATGGCAGCAAGCTTGCGAGCCAGAGAGAGGGAGCAGCGAGATGGCGAGGTTGACTGCAACCTCCACCCACGTCGGCGATGATCTTCCCCCGTAGCTCTCGCTCTCCGGCGGCGGTTCCTTCTCGTCTAGGCGATGGCGAGGTTCTGCAGATGAGTGGGAAGAGAGGTGGAGCAAATGAGAGGGAGGGGTGGATTTCCAGAGGGGCCTCGGCCTTTTATTTGCCGGCGTGGTCTCGGTCTATGGTGCGCCTAGGTCGGCGACCATTGGGCGGCGTGGTCGGCTAAGAGCGGCGGCATCGTGCGCAGAGTCTAAGGACCAGGTGGCTTCGTCGGTGGCGCAACGGTGCGATCGGGGCGGCCTCGGGTTCAGACCGTGCGCAACTGAAACCGGGCTCGCCTGGGTCGGTACACGCGGCCAGGGGGCAAGGCGATGGTGGCAGAGGGCTGACGGCACCGTGCCGTGTCGGTTTGGGTGCAGGGCGACGCGGGTGTGGCCTCGTGCGCGTTGGAACGCGATGCCCGCTCTGGGCGCTCCCGGTGGCTCGCTGACAGTAGGGTTGGCACGGTCGGGTCACGTCGTACGGTAGGGCTAAGGTGAAACTGCCTCGAGGAATTGATCCTCGGTGTCGAGGGGGTTCTGGCGGCGAGGTGACAGGGCGTGGGGTGGATGGTGGCTTGCTGACCAAACGAGGTTGCCCACGATAGCCATGGCGATGGCCAGGGCGGCGTGGGGTGGCTGGGCTCATTCTCTGCCATGCGGGGTCGGGGTAGGGTGCTTGCAGGGTGGTGTGCTTCGATTGGGGGTCAATGGCGGTGGATGGGTGAAATTAGAGAGAGAGAGAGGTTTAGTAGAGAGGGAGGGGGTCGTTTTGCCTCGGGCTCCTCCTTCCCCTCGATTCCAACTGCAAACGACAAGAGGAAAAGGGTTTTGGGTGATCTCCTAAATCCAGAGAAGATCCTAGCAGGCCCCCTTTCCTCCTCTTGGTCGGTTTTGCAAAAGAAGAATAGGATAGGGAGAGAGATAGGACAATAGCTAGGTTAGTTTGGCCTAAATTCAAATTTGAATTTGAACTCACTTGAAAAGGTTTTGAAAATGCACCAAGATAGTCTCCACAGGTTTCAATCCTAGTTAGGAGGTAATGGCCAAAGTTTCAAGAATTTTGGGGATGACAAGCTAGGGTTTTTGAGGTGCACTCAATTTTGGATTAAAGTGAGAAAGAAAAGAAAAACAAAGAAGAAGAATTTTTTGGGCAAGCACGGAATACCATGCTAGGTTTAGCTTTGAGAGTAAGCTAGCCTGGCTCCATTATTTCATGCATAAAATCATAGAACTATTCTAGTTCATAGAACTTAAGCATGGGAAGATTCTAGAATTAAGGCATGAAATAATGCATACACATGCACACATAAAATCATGTACTCACATAAAATTTACACATGCTAGCACACACATGCAATCATGCATTCATAGGGCACACACACACATTGCTGAGCAAAAGTTTTTAATTCACTCACAAAAAGTACTTAAGTAAGGTGTAACTTAGTCAACAAAAGTGGGGTGTTACAATAACACTCCAACAAGGGCGCTGTTTAACGATACTTGTTGACTCGTCTTTGGCCAATAGCAACGCGGAACCTGCACACAACACAACCAAGTACTTTGTTCCCAACTTGCGATGAGGTTGTCAATCTCACCGGTTTGCTTGAAACAAAGGGTATGAGCGTATCGAGTGGAAAACAGTCGAAGTATGCGAGTAAAGTAAACAGTGCGAGTAAAGTAAACAGGTGATAGCAATATGATGGAAATAGGACCGGGGTCCACAGTTCACTAGTGGTGTCTCTCCATAAGATAAATAACACATGCTGGGTAAACAAATTACAGTTGGGCAATTGATAGAATAAAGATAACATGATATGTCAAGAAGATCACTATGCGATTTACTCTGGGCATTACAACAAAATACATAGACCGCCATCCAACTGCATCTATGACTAATAATCCACTTATGGCGAATCAATCCGAGAACTCCACAAGTATTAAGTTGCGAACAACAGATAATTGCATTAAGCAAAGTGTGTAATGTAAACAAAGCATATGCCCTTGAGCATATGAATGTTGTTTTCTCCCTAGTAGCAACAGCACATCTACAACCTGAGAGGTTTCTGTCACTCCTCCAGGTTAAATAGAGGCATGAACCCACTATCGAGCATAAATACCCCCTCTTGGACTCACTAGCAACTACTCGGCCAAGATAGCTACTAACAACGGAGAGCATGCAAGATCATAAACAACATAGAGATAACAAAAGATATATTTCAGTATAGCAACTCAATCATAACACCAATATTCATCGGATCCCAACAAACCAAACATGTAGAATTACATAACGGTGATCTCAATCATGTAGGGCAGCTCATGAGATCTAAACATGAAGCACATGGTGGAGGAGACAACCATCTAGCTGCTGCTATGGACCCATAGTCCAATGTAGACTACTCACTCATCGCTTCGGAGGCAAGCATGGCGATGAAGAAGACCTCCGGTGGCGATTCCCCTCTCCGGCAGGGTGCTGGGAAGAGCTTCTGGACCCTCCCGATCTTCGGGTCGACGGCGGCGGCGGATCGCGATGTGTTCTGGAAAATTGATCGGGTCCTTAGGTTTTTTCCGTCGGGGGGTCTTTATAGGCGAAGGGGCATCGTCAGAGGTGGCCCGAGGGGCTCTCACACATAGGGGGCGCGGCCAAGCCCCTGGCCGCGCCGCCCTGGTGTGTGGGGCCCTCGTGGCCCCCTCCAACTCCTCTTCGGATCTCTGGAAGCTTCCGGGAAAAATAAGACTTCAGGAACTTGTTTCGTCCAATTCCGAGAATATTTCCTGTGTATCACTTCTGAAACACAAAAATAGCAGAAAATAGGGAACTGGCACTGTGGCGACTTGTTAATAGGTTAGTTCCGGAAAATGCATAAAAGTGCCACGAAGTGTAACGAAACAGTACGCAAATGGTGTATAAACAAGCATGGAGCATCAAAAATTATAGATACGTTGGAGACGTATCAAGCATCCCCAAGCTTAACTCCTGCTCGTCCTCTAGTAGGTAAGTGATAACAAAAGAATAATTTTTGAGGTGACATGCACCTACACAATCTTGATCATATATGTAAGCATTTGTGAGCTGGGATCATAAGAACTTAAAACATGGGCATGAAGATATAATCTTGACAATAAAGAACTTAGCAACCATGTTGTAAACATGCAAATGAACACAAACAAAAGATCATGAAAATGAAACAATGAAAGTCAAATGTGTGTTCAAATCATAAGGAAAAACATACAAGTGGTATTTAGCTTGTCCTTCATAGAGAGCAAAACATAAATGCATAGGACGCCTTCAAGTTTAAAAGGGCGACTAGATACAAATAATTTGAGAACAAGTGAAACCAACAATATGAATCAATCAATGAAAACTTTTGGACAATGCACATTATACTAAGAATGACAACTTTGCTCTCTTATGGTGCATAAAGAAAGAAGGTGGTGACTCAACAAAAAAGTAAAAGAAAGGCCCTTCGCAGAGGGAGGCAGTGATTAATTGCAAGTTTTATAACCTTCAAAAATTATGTTACTTACCGGCTTTGAGCTCTCATTGCCCCCATCATAAGCATCTTGAATAGTTAGAGTTAATGAGAGAACAATTATGATGCATATGCTTGACAAATCATAAGTCGAAAACCTCGTGCCCCATGAATACGAGTACGCAAACCTCATGCTACTCAACTTGGAGTCCCAAGCAATTCTCTTGTCATTGTAAGTATATATGTATCATCAAAAACCGCCAACGGGGTACCTCCGTGCCCGATGACATGGAACAAGCCCACATCAAAATGACAGGACAAGCAGACAATGAACACCTCGACATCTCTTTTATTTACCAATTGTATAGCTTTTTATTTTGAGATGCATCGTCGAATGTCCACCATAGGTATGCTGCAAATTTCCACCATGAATTATGCATGGCTTAGATTGGCGGCCCAGGCGTTTCCCTAACACATATACAAACTCCATGATCCCCAGAAGATTCCCAATTCATTTCACACCGCGGGCATCCATAAACAAAAGATCACGATATCAACTCAAATAAGAAGTGCAATGTTGAAAGCTTGCCCCATGACAACATGGTTGGGCTAGAATCCAACTTACAACTTGCAAGCATAACAACTCAACATAAAATACCACAATGTCAAATTTTTAAGAACAGGAAAAAGTAAAGTGTGCCTTCCGATTTGTGAGAGCTTTACTGACCAATTTTCGCATAACACTGGTAAGAGTTTAATTTGAAGAGAAGATAAAAGCAAGTCAAATTTACTTGGAATAGGAAATTGCTAATAGGTATGTATGGTGGACATTTTGGAAAACTTTGGTTTTTAGGAGTTGGATGCACGAGTAGAGCAAATACTCAGTACAAGGCGAGGGCTAGCAAAAGGCTGGGAGCAACCAACTAAGAGAGCAATAATGGCCATAATCATGCAAAGCGACAAAGCGACATTAAAAGAAGCATAAGATGGCATCAAAAGTCAAAAACTAAATGATCATAGAGGCTATTGGCGACTTTGTAAGAGTCTAACATGTGTGAGCATGCGCCAAGTTAACCCAAATAAAGCATCAAGGAGAAAACCAAAATAATGCTTCCATACAATAAAAACAATGCATGATTTTTTTCAAAGGCTCATTAAGCAATCTCAGTTATTTGAGACAAGTCATGCTACATAAAAACCACTAAGCATACTATCAAAAAGACATCAAGCATGACATGAAAAAGCCTAAGCCGCGGTCTACACAAGCTCCTTCTTGTACCACTTTTTTGCACAAAGCTTTTTCTCTTTTCCAACACCATTTGAAATTTTTATAAACACCTATTTTGATGAAAACCAATAAAGATCAGAGGAAAAAATGCCCCTTGATGAAAAGATATGACAAGGTCTGCACGCAAATCAAGGCGAAAATGAAAACCAAAAGCAGTAGCAGAAAAAGAAGAACACTCGGTGAACGATAAGAGTGAAAAACTGAGTGTTCTTGGCAGATGAAAACAAGGTAACTTCTCCAAAAGAAATTTGTTGGGGTCCAACCATTTATTACAGCAAACGAAACTAAACTAACTAAGAAAACTAAAACAACTGACGCTCCAAGAAAAACACATAGTGCATGAAGCAATAAAAATATAGTGTCTTGAAAGGTGACCTGATTTTTGCCGATGAAGAAGGGGTGCCTCGGGGGCATCCCCAAGCTTTGACGCTTGTACTTCTTAGATATTTCTTGGGGTGATTTGTGGGCATCCCCAAGCTTGAGCTTTTGTCCATTCTTCAACTCATCTCATCATTCTCCAATCCCTACACTTGAAAACTTCCTTCATACAAAACTAAATATAATTATATTAGCAACATTAGTGTAATCATAGCATATAATCAACCTATTTTTGCTTCAGGTTTCAACCCAAAACCACCACATATATAGCATATAATACTGTAGCAACTTCCCCAAAAGTTCTATGATCAAAAGAACTCAAAAGAAAGCGATAAAGCGGCAAACACAAATATTGGCAGAAATCTGTCAAAATAGAACAGCTGACAAAGGTCGAATTTTTGAGGGGTTTTCTGTTGCTCAAATCAAAAAGTGTTCAGCTAACGAAAGTTTGGATATAACCTGGGGCATATGCACAAGAAATCGCACGTCCAAAAGATATACAGAGAATTTATACGAATTTTTACGGTGCAGCACCAAAAATAGTTTCAGGACAGCAACATCCCCAAATCTTACCTCACTCAAATTAGAGGCTTCTCTTGGCACAACAATGAAATAAACAAGATAAGGAGCGGTCATTACAGTAGTAATGACTTCCAAGACTCAAATAAAAGAAAAAGTACTGAAAATAAAACATTGGGTTATCTCCCAGGAGTGCTTTTCTTTAACGCCTTTGAGCTAGGCGCAGAAAATTGCGAATCAAGTAACATCAAGTGATGAAGCATCAAGCTCATAATTTGCTCTAAGAATAGAGTCAAAAAGTAATTTATTTCTTTTCCTAGGGAAGTGTTCCATACCTTTCTTTAGTGGGAATTGATATTTGATAGTGCCTTCCCTCATATCAATGATGGCACCTACAGTTCGAAGAAAGGGTCTTCCCAAAATAATAGGACATGAAGCATGGCATTCAACGTCCATAACGAGAAAATCAACGGGAAGAAGGTTATTGTTAACCACAATAAGAACATCATTAATCCTTTCCAAAGGTTTCTTCTTAGCAACATCAACAATAGGAACATCATAATAACACTTTTCAAGCGGTGGTAAATCAAGCATGTCATAAATCTTTCTAGGCATGATAGAAATACTAGCACCTAGATCACATGAAGCATGGCAATCAAAACCACTAACATGCATATCAATGATGGGTTCCCAACCATCTTCTAACTTCTTGGGAACAGAGGCTTTTTGCTGCAACTTTTCATCCCTAATTTTCATGAGAGCATTGGTAATATGCTTAGTAAAAGCAATATTTAAGGAACTAGCATTGGGAGTCAAAGAAAGCTTTTGCAAGAACAAAATAACTTCAGATATATTGCAGCCATCAACATCAAAATCATTAAAGGAAATAGAGCTATCATCTCCCACACTCCGAAAAATTTCAGCACTCTTTTGAGAAAAAGTTTTGGCAGTTTTAGGCTTTTTAACACAAGGAGTGGGAGTTTTATCTACACCAATCAAAGTAAGAGGATTGCTAGCATTAGGAGCAACATCATTAGAGGTAGTAATGGTACATACCTTCATCTTTCTAGCCATCTCACCTTCTCTTTCCCACCTGGCATGCAATTCTGCTAACAATCTAACATTTTCATCAATTCCAACTTGAATAGCATTAGCAGTAGCAAAAACATTGTTCTCTTTCACATAATTAGGCAACACTTTTAATTTCAGAATTTCAACATCATGAGCAAGGCTATCAACTTTAGAAGAAAGAATATCAATTTTGCCTAACTTTTCCTCAACAGACTTGTTAAAAGCGGATTGTTTTACCATGAAGTCTTTGAGCATGACTTCAAGTTCAGAGGGCGCGGCCCTAGTGTTGTTGTAGGAATTACCATACGAATTACCATAACCATTACCATTGGTAGAAGGATACGGCCTATAATTGTTTCTAGCAAAATTGTTCCTATAAGCATTGTTGTTAAAATTATTATTTCTAATGAAATTCACATCAACATGCTTTTCTTGAGCAACCAGAGAGGCTAAAGGAACATTATTAGGATCAACATGAGTCCTATCATTAGCAAGCATAGCCATAATAGTATCAATCTTATCACTCAAGGAAGAGGTTTCCTCAACAGAATTTACCTTCTTACCTTGTGGAGCTCTCTCGATGTGCCATTCGGAATAATTTACCATCATGTTGTCAAGTAGCTTTGTTGCGGCGCCCAAGGTAAGGGACATAAAAGTGCCTCCAGCAGCTGAATCAAGTAGATTCCTTGAAGAAAAATTCAGTCCTGCATAAAAAGTTTGGACAATCATCCAAGTAGTCAGTCCATGAGTGGGGCAATTCTTTATCATAGATTTCATTCTTTCCCAAGCTTGAGCAACATGTTCATTATCAAACTGAGTAAACTTCATAATATTGCTACGCAGAGATATAATCTTAGCAGGAGGATAGTATCTACCAATAAAAGCATCCTTACACTTAGCCCATGAATCAATACTATTCTTAGTCAAAGACAGCAACCAATCCTTAGCTTTTCCTCTCAAAGAAAAAGGAAACAACTTGAGCTTAATAATATCACTTTCTACATCCTTATATTTCCGCATCTCACATAGCTCAACAAAATTGTTGAGATGAGCTGCAGCATCTTCAGTACTAGCACCAGAAAATTGCTCTTTCATAACAAGGTTCAATAAAGCAGGCTTAATCTCATAAAAGTTTGCAGCAGGAGCAGGTGGCGCAATAGGAGTGTAGATAAAATCACTATTGTTCGTGCTAGTGAAGTCACACAACTTGGTGTTTTCAGGATTAGCCATTTCAGCAAAACTAAAAGTAGATAAGTAAAATAACGACCAAGGATTCTAATTTTTTGGGTTTTTGATATAAAACGATGCAATTAAAAATAAAGTAAAGCAAAACAATAAAACAAAGTAAAGGATGTGTGTGCGAAAAACTCCCCTTGCAGAGGTCCTCCACTCTTCCCCGACAACGGCGCCAGAAAATTGTTGCTTGATGCGTGGTGAATGACCAGCCTGTTGGGAACCCCAAGAGGAAGGTATGATGAATATAGCAGCAGATTTTCCCTCAGTTAAGAAACCAAGGTTTATCGATCAGGAGAAGAGCGGATAATACGACTGAAGGTGACGTAGACTGGCTTAATAACACTCCAACAAGGGCGCCGTTTAACGATACTTGTTGACTCATCTTTGGCCAATAGCAACGCGGAACCTGCACACAACACAACCAAGTACTTTGTTCCCAACTTGCGATGAGGTTGTCAATCTCACCGGTTTGCTTGAAACAAAGGGTATGAGCGTATCGAGTGGAAAACAGTAGAAGTATGCGAGTAAAGTAAACAGTGCAAGTAAAGTAAACAAGTGATAGCAATATGATGGAAATAGGACCGGGGACCACAGTTCACTAGTGGTGTCTCTCCATAAGATAAATAACACATGCTGGGTAAATAAATTACAGTTGGGCAATTGATAGAATAAAGATAACATGATATGTCAAGAAGATCACTATGCGATTTACTCTGGACATTACAACAAAATACATAGACCGCCATCCAACTGCATCTATGACTAATAATCCACTTGTGGCGAATCAATCCGAGAACTCCACAAGTATTAAGTTGCGAACAACAAATAATTGCATTAAGCAAAGTGTGTAATGTAAACAAAGCATATGCCCTTGAGCATATGAATGTTGTTTTCTCCCTAGTACTAATAGCATATCTACAACCTTAGAGGTTTCTGTCACTCCCCCAGGTTAAATAGAGGCATGAACCCACTATCGAGCATAAATACCCCCTCTTGGAGTCACTAGCAACTACTCGGCCAAGATAGCTACTAACAACGGAGAACATGCAAGATCATAAACAACATAGAGATAACAAAAGATATATTTCAGTATAGCAACTCAATCATAACACCAATATTCATCGGATCCCAACAAACCAAACATGTAGAATTACATAACGGTGATCTCAATCATGTAGGGCAGCTCATGCGATCTAAACATGAAGCACATGGTGGAGGAGACAATCATCTAGCTACTGCTATGGACCCATAGTCCAAGGTAGACTACTCACTCATCGCTCCGGAGGCAAGCATGGCGATGAAGAAGACCTCCGGTGGCGATTCCCCTCTCCGGCAGGGTGCCGGGAAGAGCTTCTGGACCCTCCCGATCTTCGGCTCGACGGCGGCAGCGGATCGCGATATGTTCTGGAAAATTGATCGGGTCCTTAGGTTTTTTCCGTCGGGGGGTCTTTATAGGCGAAGGGGCATCATCAGAGGTGGCCCGAGGGGCTCTCACACATAGGGGGTGCGGCCAGGCCCCTGGCCGCGCCGCCCTGGTGTGTGGGGCCCTCGTGGCCCCCCTCCAACTCCTCTTCGGATCTCTGGAAGCTTCCAGGAGAAATAAGACTTCAGGAGCTTGTTTCATCCAATTCCGAGAATATTTCCTGTGTATCACTTCTTGTAACATCCCGTGTTTGTAATAAAGTAACTTTGCATCATAAGCATCATCCAAAATTCACTCTGAAATTTTTGCATTTGAATATGAAATGGAAACCCTGCAACTGACCCAAATCCAGAACTCTATTTGAATAATTGCAAGTGAGTTCAATTGTTTCAAAGTGTCAAAATAAAGTTTGTTTACCTTCTACTAATCATCAGGGAAGCCCTGGTTGATTTTATAACCTTTTAAAAATAAGCTTGTGTCACTAAAATTGCAAAAGGGTGCTGTTTGGAATTTCTCTAGAAAATTACCCAAAGTTCAGGGGGCTTTTTGAAAACTCCCCTTGTCTTCTTCGCTAAGTCACGGAGCTGCTGCATGGCTTGCCCCAGGCAGCCCGATGCCACCTCCTGCTCGCCACCTCCTGCTCCCCTGGCCGACGAGGAGGACCCCTGGAGCAGCACCTGGATGCCCCCTTCCTCTCTCTCTCTCTCTCGCCCGTCCTCGCTCTCCCTCTCTCCCCGTGAACTCCTCCCAGTAACGAGCTCGGCCACCATGGCTGACACATAGCGCCCCGCCCCTTGCTCCTCCGAAGCACTGAGAAGATCCCCGTAGCCGTCCTCTATCTCCCCGTTGAAGGAATCGAAGCCCCACGCCCGGAGTCGCTGCCGATTCGCCGGATTCCTAGCCGGAAAACCGAGGTCCCCGCCACCGAATTCGTCGCCGCCGTCCATCCTCCGGCCAAGACAACCTCACCGGCGAGTCCCCGGTGAGTCTCCGGTCCGGCCAGACCCCTCCTTGCGCCTTGCCGCTCGCCGCATCGCCGGCCATGGCCGACCGTCGTCGGTGCCTGGGAGCAGGTCGGGATGGGCCTCTGCCCCAGCCGACCTGACCAGCGTGGCTGCCCGCGTGGGCCACGGCCCCCCCCCCAGTCAGTGACCGTGGGTCACTTTGACCCGGGTGTGAAAAGTTCTGCGCAGTATTTTTAATTTCCAGAATAATTGCTGCAAGGGTTTAAAACTTGTATAAATCATAGAAAATCATCCGTTTATCAGAAAATTATGTATGACCTACCAAAATGTTCAGACAAACATGCTCTACATTTCAGTGACAAAAGCATGCATTGTTAAGCAACTTTGTACCTTGTTTAAATTAGATGAACTAATTGAACCCCTTATGCTAAATTAGGGTTTGTCGGTTTACTTCTCTGAAGTAACCGAACCCCTTTCAACTTGTTCTTCGTATTTTTAGGGTTCAATTTCTACCACATGAACTTGTCATATCATCATACTTGAATGCGCATCGATACATTATTTGATTGTATTGTTTCCTTTCCGGTGTTTCTTCTTCTCGGTAGAATCCGAGACCGCGTCCGAGATCAACGCCGAACCTATTCAGATCAACTACATCGAAGCACAAGGCAAGCGTAATCCCTTTTGATGCATTTCTAATCCTATGGTTTACAAATGTTTTGAGCCTCCACCATATCTGCATGCGTTCAACTGTCTTTTACAGAAACATAGAGTAACCTATTCTGATGCATGCCCTGCTATTGTCAACTATATATCTATGATCCACTGCTCCTAGCATGACTAGGTTATGCTTTAGCGTCACCGGAAAGTTACTATTCTATGCTTAGCCATGCTTAGTATTTACTGTTGCAATTCCGGTATCTGGGTTTGAAGCTTATATGAATCTAGCATGATAGATTGTCGTGGTACTGTGGAGAATTGATAAAACTTGACAATAGGCATGGATGAGCCGCCACGCGAGTTGTGGTTATTTGACTCATTCTTGCTGCCCTAGGACCCGAGTTCTTGTCTCTTGATCCAAGACGAGCGTACAACCGCACGTGGAGGTATGGGACTCCTGTCGACTGACTAACTTGCTTAGACTTATCCATGAGCTACCTAGTCCGGGCTTTCTATTCGACATACGCATCGAAAATGTTTTGAAATGAGATGGTGGAAAAGGTGCAGACATATAGGGACGTGGCCGAGGTTGATTGAGGTGGATTCCTCTGGTAAACCAATCTTGACTCACAACAAAAGGTTCCACGTCGAAGAAAGGCCATCTTGCGATGGAGGACTTAGACCTTTTGGCGTGGCTCATGGAATAGGTCGACGTAAGGTAAAGGTTGTAGGCGATCATCACCCCGCTAAGATTCTTCGCGAGGGTCCAGGGGACGATCGTCACGTGTGGGCAAAGTTGTGCACCCCTACAGGGTTAACTCTTTTTGAAAAGCCGTGTCCACGGTTATGGACGACTTGGAGACAGATGCTAGATCATAGACAACTTGAACCTAATCGTAAAAGTGCCAACTTAAGAGTGAGACTCTGGATCACTTCCTCGGGGTCGAGGGGGTGATCGGAATGAGTGGGTTTTGAAGGTAATGATTCGGTGGATGCTCCATGATTAACAGAGTTTGTGAGACACTCTCTTATCCCCTTTAGAAATTCTGAGTAGTCCTCGCCTTGTGTCTTTTCACAAAGAAAACTTGCTTTCTGCAAAGAGCTTCGCAAAAAGACCTTGAGGCCATTCATATAGTGTAGCAAGTCAGCTTGCTGAGTACACCCTCGTACTCACCCTTGTTTAATGTTGTTTTTCCACAGAGGAGACCGCCGCAGGTAACAAAGGTGGTTTCTATGCCGATATCAACTTCGACGACTAGTTTGGGGTTCCCAGGCAGCAGCCTGAGATCTACGGGTTGGGACGTCGCTTATGTTCAGGGCCTCTTAGGCCATTTGCTATCTTGTTATGTAGCATAACATATTTGCTTTCCGTTGCTTGATGTAATGTTGGGTCAGTGACCTATGCTTGTAATAAGTTGGATCTTTACTCTGTTAAGAGTTTGAACTACTACTTTGAGTCGTAGAGTCATTGTTGTGTTACCAGTTGTGGTTACCCATCTCGTGCATGATGCGTGTATGGATATAAAGTGCACGAGAGGGGTTTAAGGCTCTCGAGCTCTCTGTTATGTAGTCTTGGTTATGATTAGTTTCACGGCGCTTCGAGATGTGCAGAGCCGATGTTTAATTCCGGCCTGCCTGCCGATGGTGTTCCGGCCTGGGACTGGTAACCCCAGTATCACTCGTTGCTAGCGTGACTAATACACATAACATCTCTGTATAGCTTAGAACCCGGGGTCCGACACTTCTGAAACACAAAAACAGCAGAAAACAGGGAACTGGCACTGTGGCGACTTGTTAATAGGTTAGTTCCGGAAAATGCATAAAAGTGCCACGAAGTGTAACGAAACAGTAGGCAAATGGTGTATAAAATAGCATGGAGCATCAAAAATTATAGATACGTTGGAGACGTATCAATAGTGCATGACCCTTTCAAGTGCATGCCAATGATCAATACCCGAGTTTGACATGAACCTACTCAACTTGCTCACAGCAAAAGAGATGTCAGGTCTTGTCGCGCTCGCTAAGTACATGAGTGAACCAACGATCTGAGAATATCTTAGTTGATCTGTTGGTTCGTTCTTGTTCTTACGTAATATCACACTGGGATCATAAGGTGTTGGAGAAGACTTGCCATCAATAAAGCCAAACCGGCTCAAGATCTTTTCAACATAGTGAGATTGTAATAAAGTAATCCCACTCTCGTTCTTAATCAACTTGATGTTCAGAATCACATCAGCTTCTCCCAGATCTTTCATATCAAAACTCTTTGACAAGAAAGACTTGACCTCATGTATTACTTTCATGTTTGTACCAAAGATCAGAATGTCATCCACGTATAAACACAACATAACACCTTCGCCCCCACCATGGCGATAGTAGACACACTTGTCAGCCTCGTTAACGACAAAGCCGACAGAAGTTAAAGTTCTGTCAAACTTCTCATGCCATTGCTTTGGGCTTGTTTTAGGCCATATAAAGATTTTAACAACTTGCACACCTTTCTCTCTTCACCTTTTACCACAAATCCATCAGGCTGATCCATATAAATTTACTCTTCCAACTCTCCATTAAGGAAAGCTGTCTTTACGTCCATTTGATGAATGATAAGACCATAAGAGGCAGCCATGGAAAGTAGTAGTCGAATGGTGGTTAGTCTAGCGATAGGTGAATAGGTGTCAAAGTAATCTTTGCCTTCTCTCTGTGTGTAGCCTTTCGCTACAAGTCTCGCCTTGTACTTCTCAATAGTACCATCAGGCCTTAACTTTTTCTTGAACACCCACTTGTAGCCCATAGGCTTACAGCCATGGGGGCGCTCATATAATTTCCATATTCCATTAGAAAGAATCAAGTCCATCTCATTTTGGACAGCTTCTTTCCAATCATTTTCATCTGGTGATGCATATGCCTCAGCAATGGACGTGGGAGTATCATCCACAAGGTACACAATGAAATCATCACCAAAGAACTTTGCAGTCCTTCGTCTCTTGCTCCTTGTAGGAGCTTCATTGTCATCCTTCTCATGAACGTTCTCATGTGGTTGCTCAAAATAATCATCAGATGTACTAGATTCAGAAATTATCTCAGAAGAGAATCTAGCAGTGCTATGCATATCTTTCATAGGAAACATATTCTCAAAAAATGTTGCATCACGAGATTCCATTATAGTATCAACATGCATATCAGGTACCTCAGATTTAACTACTAAAAATCTATAGCCAATGCTCCGCTGAGCATAACCTAGAAAGATGCAATCCACAATCTTTGGGCCGAGTTTGCGTTTCTTTGGGATGGGAATGTTGACCTTCGCCAGGCATCCCCAAGTGCGCAAATATGAAAGTGATGGCTTTCTCCCAACCCACTCCTCATAAGGGGTTTTCTCTTTATTCTTGTTAGGAACTCTATTCAGGACATGCCATGCAGTCAACAAAGCCTCCCCCACCATGCCTTTGATAAACCAGCAGTGTCGAGCATAGAATTCACCAAGTCAGACAGCGTGCAGTTTTTCCTCTCGGCCACCCCATTGGATTGGGGCGAGTAGGGAGGCGTCCTCTCATGAATAATATCGTGTTCCTCATAGAATTCGTCAAAGATTTTAGGAAAATACTCTCCACCACAATCCGACCTAAGATGCTTGATCTTTCTCTCTAGTTGATTTTCAACTTCGGCCTTATAAATTTTAAAGTAGTCTAAAGCTTCATCTTTAGTTCGCAACAAGTAAACATAGCAAAATCTAGTCGCATAATCAATCAATGTCATGAAATATCTCTTTTAACCTTTTGTCAACACACCATTCATCTCACATAGATCAGAATGTATGAGTTCTAGAGGTGCCAAGTTTCTCTCCTCGGCCGCCGTATGAAGCTTACGAGGTTGCTTAGATTGCACACAACTATGGCACTTAGAACCTTTGGCAATAGTGAATTTCGAAATTAAACTCATACTGGATAACCGATTCATCAAACCAAAATTAATGTGACATAAACGAGAATGCCAAACACTAGTATCATCACTAATACCGCCACAAATATGGTTCACAGATTTATTACAGAAATCTAAAAGTGAAAAGCAGAACAAGCCTCCGCACTCATAGCCTTTTCTAATAAATTGTCCATGCTTGGAAACGACTACCTTATTCGACTCTAAAACAACCATAAACCCATCTCTGCAGAGAAGGGAACCGCTAACAAGATTCTTGTTCATAGAAGGGACATGCTGCACGTTCCTCAGCTGCACGATCTTCCCTGAAGTGAACTTCTGATCTACCATGCCAACACCACGAATAGAGGCATGTGACCCATTGCCCATTAGGACGGAGGAATCCCGTGTGGCCTGGTAAGAAGTGAACATAGAGATGTCAGCACACACATGAACATTAGCACCTGTATCAATCCACCAAGAGGGAGATTGAAATACCGAAAGAACAGTAAATAGATTACCATACCCATCAGTATTGCTAGCAGTCACGACGTTGACATTCTTGGCCTTTTTCCCTCTGCGGTCTGCGTGTTCTGGGCAGTCCTTGGAAAAGTGGACGGGCTCTCCACAAGTGAAACAAGTCAGATCACTCCTGTCCCTGTTCGGCTTCTTCTTCTTGAAGGTTGTCATCTTTACAGACTTGTTGAAAGAGGGCTTGAAGTTCCCTTTGTTCTTGCCTGAGGATTTGCCTTTTCTGCTGCACAAAGTTAGCAGTAGCATGACCCTCTCCTTTCTCAGTAGTGTCCTTAGCCCGAGCCTTCTCCTCAACATCAAGGGACGCTATCAAATTTTCAACTCATATCTCCTGTCTCTTGTGTTTGAGAGTTGTGGCGAAGTTCCTCCATGAAGGGGGCAACTTAGCAATAATGCAACCCGCCACAAACTTGTCGGGTAAGGCACACTTAAGGAGTTCGAGCTCTTTGGCAATGCACTGTATCTCATGAGCTTGTTGAACCACAGGAAGGTCCTTAGTCATCTTAAAATCATGAAAGCTCTCCATGATATACAGTTCACTGCCAACATCTGCAGCACCAAACTTGGCGTCCAGTGCGTCCCAGAGCTCATTTCCGTCTCTTATGTGCATAAACACATCACACAGACGGTCAGCAAGAATGCTCAGAATGTATCCCACAAAGACAGTATTGGCTTCCTCGAACTTTTTCTGATCCTCATCAGACATAGTTCCTTCAAGTTTGCCTTTACTAATCTGGAACACTTTCATCGTGGTCAGCCAAAGCTCAGCTTTGTACTGCCACCTCTTAAAGTGCACACCGGTAAACTTGTCTGGCCTCAGTGCATCGGTAAAACCAGCCATTGATAATTCAGGAAATTGCCTACAATTAGGTTTTTGGATTATTGGATAATTAGGCACAATTTCCATGATTAATTCTAGAATATTAAACATGACAATACCAGCTACTACCACATGTAACTCGAACATACTAGATGTACTGAACAGCAAGATGAACAGAAACAAGTAGCAGCGAAACATGTACTCGCAGAACATGATGAACAGATAAACTACAGTAGACCGCACGTATTGTTCGCTTGCAGACGTGGCTGTAGCAGTAACGTTGTTGATGACAACGTTGGAGAAGACTGGTCGAAGCAGATGACGATGAAGATGGCGGTAGGCAGCACCGCTCGACTTGGATGGAAGATGACCCATGATGAAGAGCTTGAGCAGTCGCGCAGAGCACTTCCCAAAAACCTAATTTGCCCTCTCCCGTACAGGATCGCAAAGGCGAGTGGTTCCGGAGACCCGCTCTCCCATTCGTCGGTGCACGCCGACGCTCGGGATGGAGTAGGCTACGGAGGCGGCGCAAGCAGCGAGAGATGGCAAAACCCTAGATCGGTTTCAGAATATGTGCGGCGGTAGCTGGGCAAGAGTTTATATAGGCGCGGGCGTGCAACGGAGAAACCCTAGGCAACGTGGGTGGGCCACGCCCATGGCGCATGCCCGAGTCGGTTACAGCAGCCCACGATCCGGGAGCGACCCGAACTGGCTAGCTGTGACGCGTTCGTCAAAGACTCCGTCAAACGCTCGGTTTTTCCTGTGCAGCAAAAAGATAAGCTCGGCTCCGAGGCTCAATTCCGCAAACCGCGGCACGCGCGCGCATCGTGATGTGTCGTGTCGAGTCGAGACGAGCGAGGAGGAGGAGGAGGAGCGTGCGTGTGGCACTTCTCTTCTCACTCACTTACCAAGTGGTGCAACACCCCACCTCATATGTTGGTCTACATCTCTCCCAACTTTCCATGTGGGACTAAACTTAGCTCCCACCCCTTGCCTTTGTGCAGCCAAAAACTTGGGCTGCATGTCACATGGGCTTTGAGATTTCTTAGGAATTTCTGAAATCTAATATGGGCCACTAGTATTGGACCCAATATTTCAACAGAGCCCAGGCCATCCCCGGCCTCCCGGGGTGCGGTCGGGGACTCAGGACGAGAGAAAAGCGGGGACGGGCCCGCTCTGTCGGTGAGAGAACACGTGAACCCCACTTTCTTGTTGCAAATCCCCCCTCCCCTCTTGTTGCTCTGTCGCCGCCGGCACCACCCCTCGCTAATCCGCCGGCCGGTTGCCTGCACTCCGCTGTCCCTCCTCCCACCAGCCTATATTCCGCCATCCATCATGCCATTTGCCTATATTCCGCCGTCTGGCAACTCCTCGCGTAGCGCCTCGTCTACATGCCCGGCAGGTGTTCGTCCATTTTCCTGGGCGAACATGGACTCGGACGACGAGGAGGAGCAGATGTTCGTCGAGCTTTTTGAAGAAGAGATGGCAGCCGCCGCCCAAGATGAGGAGCACATGTTGATCCTAGCTTGCCTGTCTGGCTTGTACGCGGAGAAGGCCATTGGTCGCCGTGGTGGGTCGGCACCAGGTTGCCGAAAGTGCAAGCTGAGGCAGCGAATGGAGGGCTACTGCATACTCTACGTCGACTACTTTGCTGATAGTCCATTGCACGGTGAGGATATTTTTAGGTGTCGTTTTAGGATGAGCCGGAAGCTCTTCCTGAAAATTGTGTATGCCCTTCGAGAGTACGACTCCTATTTTAGATGCAAGTTGGATTGCACTGGCATGGCAGGGTTTTCCGCCCTCCAAAAGTGCACGGTGGCTATGCAGATGCTGGCATATGGAGCTCCTGGTGATTCTACCGATGACTATCTTCGGATGGCAGAGTCCACTGCCTTTGATTGTTTCTACCGGTTCTGCAGGGCGGTGATAGCAGTGTTCGGGGACATCTACTTGAGATCACCCACTGTCCAAGACACTGCTCAGATCCTCTCTTTCAAAGAAGCTCGAGGATTTCTGGGGATGCTTGGAATCATTGACTGCATGCATTGGAAATGGAAGAACTGTCCGTTTGCCTGGCATGAAATGTACAAGGGTCACAAAAAAGGCTGCACTGTGATACTTGAGGCAGTGGCTACCCGTGATCTATGGATTTGGCATTCCTTCTTTGGTATGCCGCGATCCAACAACGACATCAACATCTTACAGTGCTCGCCGATCTTCTCCAAGCTTGTTGAGGGTCATGCTCCTCCGGTTGACTTTGTGATCAATGGCCAGCACTACAACAAGGGCTACTATCTTGCAGACGGTATCTATCCAAAAAGGGCAACATTTGTGAAGACTATTGATGCCGCATGGTGTTGATGTAATTTCACCGTCCAGTTGGGAACCCCAAGAGGAAGGTATGATGAGCACAGTAGCAAATTTTCCCTCAGTAAGAAACCAAGGTTTGTCGAATCTAGGAAAAAGCCAAACTCAAGAAGGTGATGCTTGCTAGCTTAGTGACACTCCAACAAGTGCGCCGTTAACGATAACGTGTTAGCGCGTCTTCAACTAGTAGCAACGTGGAACCTGCACACAACACAACCAAGTATTTTGCTCCCAACTTACGATGAGGTTGTCAATCTCACCAGTTTGCTATAAACAAAGGAATGAGCGTATCGAGTGGAAAGCAATAGTAGTATGCAATAAAGGTAAACAGTGCGAGTAAAGTAAACAGGTGATAGCAATATAAGGAAATTGGACCGGGGTCCACAGTTCACTAGTTGTGTCTCTCCATAAGATAAATAACACATGCTGGGTAAACAAATTACAGTTGGGCAATTGATAGAATAAAGATAACATGCATACGTCGAGAGGATCACTATGAGATTTACTCTGGGCATTACAACAAGATACATAGACCGCCATCCAACTACATCTATGACTAATAATCCACTCCCGGGGAATCAATCCGAGGACCCCTTGAGTATTAAGTTGCGAACAACAGATAACTGCATTAAGCAAAGTGTGTAATGTAAACAAAGCATATGCCCTTGGACATAAGAATGTTGTTTTGTCCCTAGTGGCAACAACACATCTACAACCTTAGAGGTTTCTGTCACTCCTCCCGATTAAATAGAGGCATGAACCCAACTATCGAGCATAAATACCCCCTCTTGGAGTCACTAGTATCTACTGGGCCAAGATAACTACTAACAACGGAGAGCATGCAAGATCATAAACAACATAGAGATAGCATAAGATAATATTCAGCACACCAACTCAATCATAACACCAATATTCATCGGATCCCAACAAACACAACATGTAGAATTACATAAAGGTAGTCTCGATCATGTAAAGCAGCTCACGAGATCTAAACATGAAGCACATGGTGGAGAAGACAACCATCTAGCTACTACTATGGACCCATAGTCCAAGGTAGACTACTCACTCATCACGCCGGAGGCAAGCATGGCGATGAAGAAGACCTCCGGTGGCGATTCCCCTCTCCGGCAGGGTGCCGGGAAGAGCTTCTGGACCCTCCCGATCTCGGGTCGACGATGGCGGTAGATCGCGATGTGTTTCTGGAAAATTGATCGGGTACTTAGGTTTTTCCCGTCGGGGGGTATTTATAGGCAAAGGGGCAGTGTCAGAGGTGGACCGAGGCGGCCTCACTGATATGTCTCCAACGTATCTATAATTTTTGATGCTCCATGCTTGTTTTTACACCATTTGCCTACTGTTTCTTTCACTTCGTGGCACTTTTATGCATTTTCTGGAACTAACCTACTAACAAGTCGCCACAGTGCCAGTTCCCTGTTTTCTGCTGTTTTTGTGTTTCAGAAAAGCTACACAGGAAATATTCTCGGAATTGGACGAAACAAGTTCCTGAAGTCTTATTTTTCCTGGAAGCTTCCAGAGATCCAAAGAGGAGTAGGAGGGGGGCCACGAGGGCCCCACACACCAGGGCGGCGTGGCCTAGGCCCTGGCCGCGCCCCCTATGTGTGAGGGTGCCTCGGGCCACCTCTGACGATGCCCCTTCGCCTATAAAGACCCCCCGACGGAAAAAACCTAAGTACCCGATCACTTTTCTAGAACACATCGCGAGCCACCACCGCCATCGACCCGAAGATCGGGAGGGTCCAGAAGCTCTTCCCGGCACCCTGCCAGAGAGGGGAATCGCCACTGGAGGTCTTCTTCATCGCCATGCTTGCCTCCGGAGCGATGAGTGAGTAGTCTACCTTGGACTATGGGTCCATAGCAGTAGATAGATGGTTGTCTCCTCCACCATGTGCTTCATGTTTAGATCTCGTGAGCTGCCCTACATGATTGAGATCACCGTTATGTAATTCTACATGTTTGGTTTGTTGGGATCCGATGAATATTGGTGTTATGATTGAGTTGCTATACTGAAATATATCTTTTGCTATCTCTATGTTGTTTATGATCTTGCATTCTCTCCGTTGTTAGTAGCTATCTTGGCCGAGTAGTTGCTAGTGACTCCAAGAGGGGGTATTTATGCTCGATAGTGGGTTCATGCCTCTATTTAATCTGGGGGAGTGACAGAAACCCCCAAGGTTGTAGATGTGCTGTTGCTACTAGGGAGAAAACAACATTCATATGCTCCAGGGCATATGCTTTGTTTACATTCCACACTTTGCTTAATGCAATTATCTGTTGTTCGCAACTTAATACTCATGGGGTGTTCGGATGATATCCCCGGGAGTGGATTATTAGTCATAGATGCAGTTGGATGGCAGTCTATGTATTTTGTTGTAATGCCCAGAGTAAATCGCATCGTGATCTTCTTGACATATAACATTTATCTTTATTCTATCAATTGCCCAACTGTAATTTGTTTATCCAGCATGTGTTATTTATCTTATGGAGAGACACCACTAGTGAACTGTGGACCCCGGTCCTATTTCCATCATATTGCTATCACCTGTTTACTTTACTCGCAATGTTTACTTTACTCGCATACTATTATCACTTTCCACTCGATACGCTCATACCCTTTGTTTCAAGCAAACCGGTGAGATTGACAACCTCATCGCAAGTTGGGAACAAAGTATTTGGTTGTGTTGTGTGCAGGTTCCACGTTGCTGCTCGCAAAGCAAAGCTTGGACGAGGCGCCACATATAAATTGTCCAAAGCTATCGCTAAGCTAGTCCGCATCACCTTCAGTCGTATTGTCTGCTCTTCTCTTGATCGACATACCTTGGTTTCTAACTGAGGGAAAACTTGCTGCTATATTCATCAAAACCTTCTCTTGGGGTTTTCCAACTGGCCGGTCATTTAATTTCATACGGCATCGACTTGGCCCCATCAAGTTTTCTAGCGCCGTTGCCGGGGAAGAAGTGGAAGACCTGTGCAAGGGGAGTTTTTCACACACACATCCTTTACTTTGTTTTAAGTTTTGCTTTACTTTATTTTTACTTGCATGGTTTTTTATCAAAAACCCAAAAAAATTAGAATCCTCGATAGTTGTTTTTACTTGTCTACTTTTAGTTTTGCTGAAATGGCTACTCCTGAAAACACCAAGTTGTGTGACTTTACTAGCACGAACAATAGTGATTTTATCTGCACTCCTATTGCGCCACCTGCTCCTGCTGCAAACTTTTATGAGATTAAGCCTGCTTTATTGAACCTTGTTATGAAAGAGCAATTTTCTGGTGCTAGTACTGAAGATGCTGCGGCTCATCTCAACAATTTTGTTGAGCTATATGAGATGCAAAAGTATGAGAATGTTGATGGTGATATTATTAAGCTCAAGTTGTTTCCTTTTTCTTTGAGAGGAAAAGCTAAAGATTGGTTGCTATCTCTGACTAAGAATAGTATTGATTCATGGGCTAAGTGTAAGGATGCTTTTATTGGTAGATATTATCCTCCTCCTAAAATTATATCTCTACGTAGCAATATTATGAAGTTAAGTCAGTTTGATAATGAACATGTTGCTCAAGCTTGGGAAAGAATGAAATCTATGATAAAGAATTGCCCCACTCATGGACTGACTACTTGGATGATTGTCCAAACTTTTTATGCAGGACTGAATTTTTCTTCGAGGAACCTACTTGATTCAGCTGCTGGAGGCACTTTTATGTCCCTTACCTTGGGCGCCGCAACAAAGCTACTTGACAACATGATGGTAAATTATTCCGAATGGCACACCGAGAGAGCTCCACAAGGTAAGAAGGTAAATTCTGTTGAGGAAACCTCTTGCTTGAGTGATAAGATTGATACTATTATGGCTATGCTTGCTAATGATAGGACTCATGTAGATCCTAATAATGTTCCTTTAGCCTCTTTGTTTGCTCAAGAAGAGCATGTTGATGTGAACTTCATTAGAAACAATAATTTTAACAACAATGCTTATAGGAACAATTTTGCTAGTAACAATTATAGGCCGTATCCTTCTACCAATGGTAATGGTTATGGTAACTCTTATGGTAACTCCTCCAACAACACTAGGGCCGCGCCCTCCGAGCTTGAGATAATGCTCAAGGACTTCATCGGTAAGCAAAATGCTTTTAACAAGTCTGTTGAGGAAAAGTTAGGCAAAATTGATATTCTTGCTTCTAAAGTTGATAGCCTTGCTCATGATGTTGAACTTTTAAAATTAAAAGTGTTGCCTAATGATGTGAAAGAGAACAATGTTTTTGCTACTACTAATGCTATTCAAGTTGGAATAGATGAAAATATTAGATTGTTAGCAGAATTGCATGCTAGATGGGAAAGAGAGGATGAGATTGCTAGGAATATGAAAGCTTGCACTATTACTACCTCTAATGATGTTGTTCCTAATGCTAGCAATCCTCTTACTTTGATTGGTGTAGAGAAAACTCCGACTCCTTGTGTTAAAAAGCCTAAAACTGCCAAAACTTTTTCTCAAAAGAGTGCTGAAATTTTTCAGAGTGTAGGAGATTATAGCTCTACTTCTTTTAATGATTTTGATGTTGATGGCTGCAATATATCTGAAGTAATTTTGTTCTTGCAAAAGCTTGCTTTGACTCCCAATGCTAGTTCTTTAAATATTGCTTTTACTAAGCATATTACCAATGCTCTCATGAAAATTAGGGATGAAAAGTTGAAGCAAAAAGCTTCTGTTCCCAAGAAGTTAGAAGATGGTTGGGAACCCATCATTGATATGCATGTTAATGGTTTTGATTGCCATGCTTTATGTGATCTAGGTGCTAGTATTTCTATCATGCCTAGAAAAATTTATGATATGCTTGATTTACCACCTCTTGAAAAATGCTATTATGATGTTCCTATTGCTGATGTTGCTAAGAAGAAACCTTTGGGAAGGATTAATGATGTTCTTATTATGGTTAACAATAACCTTGTTCCCGTTCATTTTCTCGTTATGGACGTTGAATGCCATGCTTCATGTCCTATTATTTTGGGAAGAACCTTTCTTCGAACTGTAGGTGCCATCATTGATATGAGGGAAGGCACCATCAAATATCAATTCCCACTCAAGAAAGGTATGGAACACTTCCCTAGGAAAAGAAAGAAATTACTTTTTGACTCTATTCTTAGAGCAAATTATGAGCTTGATGCTTCATCACTTGATGTTACTTGATTCGCAATTATCTGCGCCTAGCTCAAAGGCGTTAAAGAAAAGCACTCTTAGGAGATAACCCAATATTTTATTTTCAGTACTTTTTCTTTTATTTGAGTCTTGGAAGTCATTACTACTGTAATGACCTCTCCTTATCCTTTTTATTTTGTTGTTGTGCCAAGAGAAGCCTCTAATTCGAGTGAGGTAAAGATTTGGGGATGTTGCTGTCCTGAAACTGTTTTCAGTGCTGCACCGTAAAAATTCGTGAAAATTCTCTGTATATCTTTTGGACCTGCGATTTCTTATGCATATGCCCCAGGTTATATCCAAACTTTCATTAGTTGAATACTTTTTGATTCGAGCAACAGAAAACCCCTAAAAAATTCGACCTTTGTCAGCTGTTCTGTTTTGACAGATTTCTGCCAATATTTGTGTTTGCCGCTTTATTGCTTTCTTTTGAGTTCTTTTGATCACTGAACTTTTGGGGAAGTTGCTACAGTAGTATATACTTTATATGTGGTGGTTTTGGGTTGAAACCTGAAGCAAAAGAGGTTGATTATATGTTATGCCTACACTAATGTTGCTAATAGATTTGTGTTTAGTTTTGTATGAAGGAAGTTTTCAAGTGTAGGGATTGGAGAATGATGAGATGAGTTGAAGAATGGACAAAAGCTCAAGCTTGGGGATTCCCATGCATAACCCCAAGAAATATCCAAGAAGTACAAGCGTCAAAGCTTGGGGATGGCCCCAAGGCACCCCTTCTTCATCGGCAAATATCAGGTCACCTTTCAAAACACTATATTTTTATTGCTTCATGCACTATGTGTTTTTCTTGGAGCGTCAGTTATTTTAGTTTTCTTAATTAGTTTAGTTTTGTTTTCTGCAATAAATGGTTGGACCCCAACAAATTTCCTTTGGAGAAGTTGCCTTGCTTTCATTTGCCAAGAACTCTCTAGTTTTCATTCTTATCAAAAACCGAGTGTTCTTCTTTTTCTGCTACTGCTTTTGGTTTTCATTTTTGCCTTGATTTGTGTTCAGACCTTGTCATATCTCTTAATCAAGGTGTATTTTTGCCTCTGATCTTTATTGGTTTTCATCAAAAGAGGTGTCTTAAAAAATTTCAAATGGTGTTGGAAAAGAGAAAAAGCTTTATGCAAAAAAGTGGTACAAGAAGGAGCTTGTGTAGACTGCGGCTTAGGCTTTTTCATGTCATGCTTGATGTCTTTTTGATAGTATGCTTAGTGGTTTTGCTGTAGCATGGCTTGTCTCAAATAACTGAGATTGCTTAATGAGCCTTTGAAAAAATCATGCGTTGTTTTTATTGTTTGGCAGCATTATTTTGGTTTTCTCCTTGATGCTTTATTTGGGTTGACTTGGCGCATGCTCATACTTGTTAGAATCTTACAAAGTCGCCAATAGCCTCTATGATCATTTAGTTTTTGACTATTGATGCCATCTTATGCTTCTTTTAATGTCGCTTTGTCGCTTTGCATGATTATGGCCATTATTGCTCTCTTAGTTGGTCGCTCCCAGTCTTTTGCTAGCCCTCGCCTTGTACTGAGTATGAGCTCTACTCGTGCATCCAACTCCTAAAAACCAAGTTTGCCAAAGTGTCCACCATACATACCTACTAGCAATTTGCTATTCCAAGTAAATTTGACTTGCTTTTATTTACTCTTGAAATTAAACTCTTACCAGTGTTATGCAAAAATTGGTCAGTAAAGCTCTCACGAACCGGAAGGCACAGTTTACTTTTTCTTGTTCTTAAAAATTTGACATTGTGGTCTCTTATGTTGAGTTGTTATGCTTGAAAGTTGTAAGTTGGATACTAGCCCAACCATGTCATCATGGGGCAAGCTTTCAACATTGCACTTCTTATTTGAGTTGATATCGTGATCTTTTGTTTATGGATGCCCGCGGTGTGAAATGAATTGGGAATCTTGCGGGGATCATGGAGTTTGTATATGTGTTAGGGAAATGCCTGGGCCGCCAATCTAAGCCATGCATAATTCATGGTGGAAATTTGCAGCATACCCATAGTGGACATTCGACGACGCATCTCAAAATAAAAAGCTAAACAAGTGGTAAATAAAAGAGATGTCGAGGTGTTCATTGTCTGCTTGTCCTGTCATTTTGATGTGGGCTTGTTCCATGTCATCGGGCACGGAGGTACCCCGTTGGCGGTTCTCAATGATACGCATATACCTACAATGACAAGAGCCTTGATTGGGACTCTAAGTTGTGTAGCATGAGGTTTGGGTACTCGTATTCACGGGACACGAGGTTTTCAACTTATGATTTGTCAAGCATATGCATCATAATTGAGCTCTCGCATTAACTCTAACCATTCAAGATGCTTATGATGGGGGCAATGAGAGCTCAAAGCCGGTAAGTAACATAATTTTTGAAGGTCTATAAAACTTGCAAACACTGCTTCCCTCCGCGAAGGGCCTTTCTTTTACTTTTATGTTGAGTCGCCACCTTCTATCTTTATGCACCATTAAGAGAGCATAGTTGTCATTCTTAGTATAATGTGCATTGTCCCAAAGTTTTCATTGATTGATTCATATTGTTGGTTTCACTTGTTCTTAAATTATTTGTATCTAGTCGCCCTCTTAAACTTGAAGGTGTCCTATGCAGTTATGTTTTCTCTCTATTAAGGACAAGCTGAAAACCATTTGTATGTTTTTCCTTATGATTTAAACACACGTTTGACTTTCATTGTTTCATTTTCATGATCTTTTGTTCGCGTTCATTTGCATGTTATAACATGGTTGCTAAGTTTTTATTGTCAAGATTATATCTTTCATGCCCATGTTTTAAGTTCTTATGATCCCAGCTCACAAATGCTTACATATATGATCAAGATTGTGTAGGTGCATGTCACCTCAAAAATTATTATTTTGTTATCACTTACCTACTCGAGGACGAGCAGGAGTTAAGCTTGGGGATGCTTGATACGTCTCCAACGTATCTATAATTTTTGATGCTCCATGCTTGTTTTTACACCATTTGCCTACTATTTCGTTACACTTCGTGGCACTTTTATGCATTTTCCGGAACTAACCTACTAATAAGTCGCCACAGTGCCAGTTCCCTGTTTTCTGCTATTTTTGTGTTTCAGAAAAGCTACACAGGAAATATTTTCAGAATTGGACGAAACAAGTTCCTGAAGTCTTATTTTTCCCAGAAGCTTCCAGAGATCCGAAGAGGAGTAGGAGGGGGGCCACGAGGGCCCCACACACTAGGGCGGCATGGCCCAGGCCCTGGCCGCGCCCCCTATGTGTGAGGGTGCCTCGGGCCACCTTTGACGATGCCCCTTCGCCTATAAAGACCCCCTAACGGAAAAAACCTAAGTACCCGATCACTTTTCCAGAACACATCGCGATCCGCCGCCGCTGTCGACCCAAAGATCGGGAGGGTCCAGAAGCTCTTCCCGGCACCCTGCCAGAGAGGGGAATCACCACCGGAGGTCTTCTTCATCGCCATGCTTGCCTCCGGAGCGATGAGTGAGTAGTCTAACTTGGACTATGGGTCCATAGCAATAGCTAGATGGTTGTCTCCTCCACCACGTGCTTCATGTTTTGATCTCATGAGCTGCCCTACATGATTGAGATCACCGTTATGTAATTCTACATGTTTGGTTTGTTGGGATCCGATGAATATTGGTGTTATGATTGAGTTGCTATACTAAAATATATCTTATGTTATCTCTATGTTGTTTATGATCTTGCATGCTCTCCGTTGTTAGTAGCTATCTTGGCCGAGTAGTTGCTAGTGACTCCAAGAGGGGGTATTTATGCTCGATAGTGGGTTCATGCCTCTATTTAATCTGGGGGAGTGACAGAAACCCCTAAGGTTGTAGATGTGCTGTTGCTACTAGGGAGAAAACAACATTCATATGCTCGAGGGCATATGCTTTGTTTACATTACACACTTTGCTTAATGCAATTATCTGTTGTTTGCAACTTAATACTCATGGGGTGTTCGGATGATATCCCCGGGATTGGATTATTAGTCATAGATGCAGTTGGATGGCGGTCTATGTATTTTGTTGTAATGCCCAGAGTAAATCGCATAGTGATCTTCTTGACATATCACGGTTATCTTTATTCTATCAATTGCCCAACTGTAATTTGTTTACCCAGCATGTGTTATTTATCTTATGGAGAGACACCACTATTGAACTATGGACCCCGGTCCTATTTCCATCATATTGCTATCACCTGTTTACTTTACTCACATACTATTATCACTTTCCACTCGATACGCTCATACGCTTTGTTTCAAGCAAACCGGTGAGATTGACAATCTCATCGCAAGTTGGGAACAAAGTATTTGGTTGTGTTGTCTACAGGTTCCATGTTGCTGCTCGCAAAGCAAAGCTTGGACGAGGTGCCACATATAAATTGTCCGAAGCTATCGCTAAGCCAGTCCGCATCACCTTCAGTCGTATTGGCTACTCTTCTCCTGATCGACATACCTTGGTTTCTAACTGAGGGAAAACTTGCTGATATATTCATCAAAACCTTCTCTTGGGGTTTTCCAACTAATTGGTCATTTAATTTCATACACCATCGACTTGGCCCCATCACTCACACATAGGGGGCGCGGCCAGGGCCTAGGCCACGCCGCCCTACTGTGTGGCCGGCTCGTGGCCCCTCTCCGTCTCCTCTTCGGTCCTCTGGAAGCTTCCGTAAATTTCTGGATGTTTGGCTTTTGTTTCGTCCAATTCCGAGAATATTTCCTGTGTAACTTTTCTGAAACACAAAAATAGCAGAAAACAGGGAACTGGCACTGTGGCATCTCGTTAATAGGTTAGTTCTGGATAATGCATAAAAACGCCACGAAGTGTAACGAAACACTAAGCAAATGGTGTGAAAACAAGCATGGAGCATCAAAAATTATAGATACGTTTGAGACGTATCAGCATCCCCAAGCTTAACTCCTGCTCGTCCTCGAGTAGGTAAGTGATAACAAAAGAAATAATTTTTGAGGTGACATGCACCTACACAATCTTGACCATATATGTAAGCGTTGTGCGCTGTGATCAAAAGAACTTAAAACATGGGCATGAAAGATATAATCTTGATAGAAGAAACTTAGCAACCATGTTATAACATGAAAAAGAACACAAACAAAAGATCATGAAAAGGAAACAATGAAAGTCAAACGTGTGTTCAAGTCATAAGGAAAAATATACAAATGGTTTTTAGCTTGTCCTTCATGAGAGAGCAAAACATAAATGCATAGGACACCTTCAAGTTTAAGAGGGCAACTAGATACAAATAATTTAAGAACAAGTGAAACCAACATCATGAGTCAATCAATGAAAACTTTGGGACAATGCACATTACACTAAGAATGACAACTATGCTCTCTTAGACGGTGCATAAAGGTAGAAGGTGGTGACTCAACATAAAAGTAAAAGAAAGACCCTTCACGGAGGGAAGCAGTGATTAAACATGTGCTAGAGATTTTCATTTGTAAAATAGAGAGATAAAAATTGGGTTTTGAGAGGTGGTTGTTTTTGTCAACGACAAGCAATAGGGTTCTTACTATCTTCCATAAAAAAATGAAGCAAGTTTTTGAGAGAGATTGGCACTTTTGTGCTCTTTTATAAAGCTTGGCACTCCTCCCCACCTTTTTTTCCTTTCTCAAACCATGGCTAACCGATTCCATCGGGTGCCCACCAACATTCACATACCATGGAGGAGTGCCTTTTTTTCTTTCTTTTTTTCTCTTTTTTTTTCTTTTTGGAATAAAACAATATGGAAGATAGCAAATCCGACCACTACGTCCCCATGAGCTGAAAACAGTGTCACAAAACGAGAAGTGTTTTGAAGGTTTTTTTTGAAAGGTAGCACATGAAAATTTACTTGGAATAGCTTACAAATACCATGAATAGGAATTTATAGTGGACAAATTGGCAAACTTGGTTTTGAGGAGTTGGATGCACGAGTAGAGCTCATACTCAGTACAAAATGAGGGCTAGCAAAAGACTGAGAGCGACCAACTAAGAGAGCAATAATGGCCATAATCATGCAAAGCGACAAAGCAACATTAAAAGAAGCATAAGATGGCATCAACGGTCAAAAACTAAATGATCATAAAGGCTTATGGCGACTTTGTATGAGTCTAACTTCTGTGAGTGATACGTCTCCAACGTATCTATAATTTTTGATGCTCCATGCTTGTTTTTACACCATTTGTCTATTGTTTCGTTACACTTAGTGGCACTTTTATGCATTTTCCGGAACTAGCCTATTAACGAGTTGCCACAGTGCCAGTTCCCTGTTTTCTGCTGTTTTTGTGTTTCAGAAGTGATACACAGGAAATATTCTCGGAATTGGACGAAACAAGTTCCTGAAGTCTTATTTTTCCCAGAAGCTTCCAGAGATCCGAAGGAGAGTCGGAGGGGGGCCACCAGGGCCCCACACGCAGGGGCGGCGCGGCCAGGCCCCTGGCCGCGCGGGCCCCGCATGAGGGCGCCTGGCTCCTCCTCTGACTACGCCCCTTCGCCTATAAAGACCCCCCGACGGAAAAAACCTAAGTACCCGATCAATTTTCCAGAACACATCGCGATCCGCCGCCACCGTCGACCCGAAGATCGGGAGGGTCCAGAAGCTCTTCCCGGCACCCTGCCGGAGAGGGAAATCGCCACTGGAGGTCTTCTTCATCGCCATGCTTGCCTCCGGAGCGATGAGTGAGTAGTCTACCTTGGACTATGGGTCCATAGCAGTAGCTAGATGGTTGTCTTCTCCACCATGTGCTTCATGTTTAGATCTCATGAGCTGCCCTACATGATTGAGATCACCGTTATGTAATTCTACATGTTTGGTTTGTTGGGATCCGATGAATATTGGTGTTTATGATTAAGTTGCTGTACTGAATTATATCTTTTGTTATCTCTATGTTGTTTATGATCTTGCATGCTCTCCGTTGTTAGTAGCTATCTTGGCCGAGTAGTTGCTAGTGACTCCAAGAGGGGGTATTTATGCTCGATAGTGGGTTCATGCCTCTATTTCACCTGGGGGAGTGACAGAAACCTCTAAGGTGGTAGATGTGCTATTGCTACTAGGGAGAAAACAACATTCATATGCTCAAGGGCATATGCTTTGTTTACATTACACACTTTGCTTAATGCAATTATCTGTTGTTCGCAACTTAATACTACTGGGGTGTTCGGATTGATATCCCCGGGAGTGGATTATTAGTCATAGATGCAGTTGGATGGCGGTCTATGTATTTTGTTGTAATGCCCAGAGTAAATCTCATAGTGATCTTCTTGACATATCACGTTATCTTTATTCTATCAATTGCCCAACTGTAATTTGTTTACCCAGCATGTGTTATT
Source organism: Dactylis glomerata (assembly GCA_007115705.1). Lineage (NCBI taxonomy): Eukaryota > Viridiplantae > Streptophyta > Magnoliopsida > Poales > Poaceae > Dactylis > Dactylis glomerata. Next base: position 148,732 of record QXEO01001040.1, read on the forward strand.
TATCTATGGAGAGACACCACTAGTGAACTGTGGACCCCGGTCCCATTTCCATCATATTGCTATCACCTGTTTACTTTACTCGCACTATTTACTTTACTCGCATTGTTTACTTTACTCGCGTACTATATTGTTTTCCACTCGATACGCTCATAACCTTTGTTTCAAGCAAACCGGTGAGATTGACAACCTCATCGCAAGTTGGGAACAAAGTACTTGGCTGTGTTGTGTGCAGGTTCCGCGTTGCTACTGGCCGAAGACGAGTCAACAAGTATCGTTAAACGGCGCCCTTGTTGGAGTGTTACTAAGCCAGTCCGCATCACCTTCAGTCGTCATTGTCTCTCCTCTCCTGATCGATATTAAACCTTGGTTTCTTAACTGAGGGAAAACTAGCTGCTATACTCATCATACCTTCCTCTTGGGGTTCCCAACGGGCTGGTTATTCACCACGCACAAGGACAGTCTGCTTCACATCAATTTGGCACCAGCAGCTAATTTTCTGGGCGCCATCAATAAGGGATCAGCTAATTTTCTGGCGCCGTTGCCGGGGAGGAAGAGAAGACTTCTGCGAGGGGAGATTTTCGCACACACATCCTTTACTTTGTTATTTGTTTTGCTTTACTTTATTTATTTTACCTGCACTGCTTTTTATCAAAAACCCTAAAAAATTAGAATCCTTGGTAGTTGTTTTTACTTGTTTACTTTCGTTTTGCTGAAATGGCCAATCCTGAAAACACCAAGTTGTGTGACTTTACTAGGACAAACAATAGTGATTTTATCTGCACTCCTATTGCACCACCTGCTACTGCTGCAAACTTTTATGAGATTAAGCCTGCTTTATTGAACCTTGTTATGAAAGAGCAATTTTCTGGTGCTAGTACTGAAGATGCTGCAGCTCATCTCAACAATTTTGTTGAGCTATGTGAGATGCAGAAATATAAGGATGTTGACAGTGATATTATTAAGCTCAAGTTGTTTCCTTTTTCTTTGAGAGGAAAAGCTAAAGATTGGTTGCTGTCTTTGACTAAGAATAGTATTGATTCATGGGCTAAGTGTAAGGATGCTTTTATTCGTAGATACTATCCTCCTGCTAAGATTATATCCTTGCGTAGCAATATTATGAAGTTTACTCAGTTTGATAATGAACATGTTGCTCAAGCTTGGGAAAGAATGAAATCTATGATAAAGAATTGCCCCACTCATGGACTGACTACTTGGATGATTATCCAAACTTTTTATGCAGGACTGAATTTTTCTTCAAGGAACCTACTTGATTCAGCTGCTGGAGGCACTTTTATGTCCCTTACCTTGGGCGCCTGCATCAAAGCTACTGGATAACATGATGGTAAATTATTCTGAATGGCACACCGAGAGAGCTCCACAAGGTAAGAAGGTAAATTCTGTTGTGGAAACCTCTTCCTTGAATGATAAGATTGATACCATTATGGCTATGCTTGCTAATGATAGGACTCATGTTGATCCTAACAATGTTCCTTTGGCCTCTTTGGTTGCTGAAGAAGAGCATGTTGATGTGAATTTCATTAGAAACAATAATTTTAACAACAATGCTTATAGGAACAATTTTGCTTGTAACAATTATAGGCCGTATCCTTCTACTAATGGTAATGGTTATGGTAACTCTTATGGTAATTCCTACAACAACATTAGGGCCGCGCCCTCCGAGCTTGAGGTAATGCTCAAGGACTTCATCGGTAAGCAAACTGCTTTTAACAAGTCTGTTGAGGAAAAGTTAGGCAAAATTGATATTCTTGCTTCTAAAGTTGATAGCCTTGCTCATGATGTTGAACTTCTGAAATTAAAAGTGTTTCCTAATGATGTGAAAGAGAGCAATGTTTTTGCTACCGCTAATGCTATCCAAGTTGGAATTGATGAAAATATTAGATTGTTAGCGGAATTGCATGCCAGGTGGGTAAGAGAAGATGAGATGGCTAGAGAGATGAAGGTATATACCATTACTACCTCTAATGATGTTGCTCCTAATGTTAGCAATCCTCTTACTTTGATTGGTGTAGAGAAAACTCCCACTCCTTGTGTTAAAAAGCCTAAAACTGCCAAAACTTTTTCTCAAAAGAGTGCTGAAATTTTTCGGAGTGTGGGAGATGATAGCTCTATTTCTTTTAATGATTTTGATGTTGATGGCTGCAATATATCTGAAGTAATTTTGTTCTTGCAAAATGTTGCTTTGACTCCCAATGCTAGTTCCTTAAATATTGCTTTTACTAAGCATATTACCAATGCTCTCATGAAAATTAGGGATGAAAAGTTGCAGCAAAAAGCCTCTGTTCCCAAGAAGTTAGAAGATGGTTGGGAACCCATCATTGATATGCATGTTAGTGGTTTTGATTTCCATGCTTTATGTGATCTAGGTGCTAGTATTTCTATCATGCCTAGAAAGATTTATGACATGCTTGATTTACCACCGCTTGAAAAGTGTTATTATGATGTTCCTATTGCTGATGTTGCTAAGAAGAAACCTTTGGGAAGGATTAATGATGTTCTTATTGTGGTTAACAATAACCTTCTTGCCGTTGATTTTCTCGTTATGGACGTTGAATGCCATGCTTCATGTCCTATTATTTTGGGAAGACCCTTTCTTCGAACTGTAGGTGCCATCATTGATATGAGGGAAGGCACTATCAAATATCAATTCCCACTAAAGAAAGGTATGGAACACTTCCCTAGGAAAAGAAAGAAATTACTTTTTGACTCTATTCTTAGAGCAAATTATGAGCTTGATGCTTCATCTATTGATGTTACTTGATTCGCAATTTTCTGCGCCTAGCTCAAAGGCGTTAAAGAAAAGCACTCTTGGGAGATAACCCAATGTTTTTACTTTCAGTACTTTTTCTTTTATTTGAGTCTTGGAAGTTATTACTACTGTAATGACCGCTCCTTATCTTGTTTATTTCGTTTTTGTGCCAAGAGAAGCCTCTAATTCGAGTGAGGTAAAGATTTGGGGATGTTGCTGTCCTGAAACTGTTTTCGGTGCTGCACCGTAAAAATTCGTGAAAATTCTCTGTTTATCTTTTGGACCTGAAATTTCTTGTGCATATGCCCCAGGTTATATCCAAACTTTTGTTAGTCGAACACTTTTTGATTTGAGCAACAGAAAACCCCTAAAAAATTCGACCTTTGTCAGCTGTTCAGTTTTGACAGATTTCTGCCAATATTTGTGTTTGCCACTTTATCGCTTTCTTTTGAGTTCTTTTGATCACGGAACTTTTGGGGAGGTTGCTACAGTAGTATTTACTATATATATGGTGGTTTTGAGTTGAAACCTGAAGCAAATAGAGGATTGATTATATGTTATGCTTGCACTAATGTTGCTAATAGAATTGTGTTTAGTTTTGTATGAAGGAAGTTTTCAAGTGTAGGGATTGGAGAATGATGAGATGAGTTGAAGAATGGACAAAAGCTCAAGCTTGGGGATGCCCAAGCATCACCCCAAGAAATATCCAAGAAGTACAAGCGTCAAAGCTTGGGGATGCCCCTGAGGCACCCCTTCTTCATCGGCAAAAATCAGGTCACCTTTCAAAACACTATATTTTTATTGCTTCATGCACTATGTGTTTTTCTTGGAGCGTCAGTTGTTTTAGTTTTCTTAGTTGGTTTACTTTGTTTGTTTGCTGCAATAAATGGTTGGACCCCAAGAAATTTTCTTTGAAGGAGTTGTACTCGTTTTCATTTGCCAAGAACGCTCTAGTTTTCACTCTTATTAAAAATCGAGTGTTCTTCTTTTTCTGCTACTGCTTTTGGTTTTCGTTTTCGCCTTGATTTGCGTTCAGACCTTGTCATATCTTTTCATCAAGGTGTATTGTTGCCTCTGATCTTTATTGGTTTTCATCAAAAGAGGTGTTTATAAAAATTTCAAATGGTGTAGGAAAAGGGAAAAAGCTTTGTGCAAAATAGTGGTACAAGTAGGAGCTTGTGTAGACTGCGGCTTAGGCTTTTTCATGTCATGCTTGATGTCTTTTTGATAGTATGCTTAGTGGTTTTGCTGTATCATGACTTGTCTCAAATAACTGAGATTGCTTAATGAGCCTTTGAAAAAATCATGCGTTGTTTTTATTGTATGGAAGCATTATTTTGGTTTTCTCCTTGATGCTTTATTTGGGTTGACTTGGCGCATGCTCACACATGTTAGACTCTTACAAAGTCGCCAATAGCCTTCATGATCATTTAGTTTTTGACTTTTGATGCCATCTTATGCTTCTTTTAATGTCGCTTTGTCGCTTTGCATGATTATGGCCATTACTGCTCTCTTAGTTGGTCGCTCCCAGTCTTTTGCTAGCCCTCGCCTTGTACTGAGTATGAGCTCTACTCGTGCATCCAACTCCTAAAAGAAAAAGTTTTCCAAAGTGTCCACCATACATACCTACTAGCAATTTGCTATTCCAAGTAAATTTGACTTGCTTTTATTTTCTCTTCAAATTAAACTCTTACCAGTGTTATGCGAAATTCGGTTAGTAAAGCTCTCACGAACCGGAAGGCACACTTTACTTTTTCCTGTTCTTAAAAATTTGACATTGTGGTCTCTTATGTTGAGTTGCTATGCTTGCAAGTTGTAAGTTGGATTCTAGCCCATCCATGCTGTCATGGGGCAAGCTTTCAACATTGCACTTCTTATTTGAGTTGATATCGTGATCTTTTGTCTATGGATGCCCGCGGTGTGAAATGAATTGGGAGTCTTGTGGGGATCATGGAGTTTGTATATGTGTTAGGGAAACGCCGGGCCGCCAATCTAAGCCATGCATAATTCATGGTGGAAATTTGCAGCATACCCATGGTGAACATTCGACGACGCATCTCACAATAAAAAGCTAAACAAAAGGCAAATAAAAGAGATGTCGAGGTGTTCATTGTCTGCTTGTCCTGTCATTTTGGTGTGGGCTTGTTCCATGTCATCGGGCACGGAGGTACCCCATTGTCGGTTCTCAATGATATGCATATACTTACAATGACAAGAGCCTTGCTTGGGACTCTAAGTAAAGTAGCATGAGGGTTGGGTACTCGTATTCACGGGGCACGAGGTTTTCAACTTATGATTTGTCAAGCATATGCATCATAATTGTCCTCGCATTAACTTTAACCATTCAAGATGCTTATGATGGGGGCAATGAGAGCTCAAAGCCGGTAAGTACCATAATTTTTGAAGGTTATAAAACTTGCAATCACTGCTTCCCTCTGCAAAGAGCCTTTCTTTTACTTTTATGTTGAGTCACCACCTTCTTTCTTTATGCACCATTAAGAGAGCATAGTTGTCATTCTTAGTGTGATATGCATTGTCCCAAAGTTCATTGATTGATTCATACTGTTGGTTTCACTTGCTCTTAAATTATTTGTATCTAGTCGCCCTCTTAAACTTGAAGGTGTCCTATGCATTTATGTTTTGCTCTCTTTGAAGAACAAGCTGAAAACCATTTGTATGTTTTTCCTTATGATTTGAACACACGTTTGACTTTCATTGTTTTATTTTCATGATCTTTTGTTTGTGTTCACTTGCATGTTTACAACATGGTTGCTAAGTTCTTATTGTCATGATTATATCTTCATGCCCATGTTTTAAGTTCTTATGATCCCAGCTCACCAATGCTTACATATATGATCAAGATTGTGTAGGTGCATGTCACCTCAAAAATTATTCTTTTGTTATCACTTACCTACTCGAGGACGAGCAGGAGTTAAGCCTGGGGATGCTTGATATGTCTCCAACGTATCTATAATTTTTGATGCTCCATGCTTGTTTTTACACCATTTGTCTATTGTTTCGTTACACTTAGTGGCACTTTTATGCATTTTCCGGAACTAACCTATTAACGAGTTGCCACAGTGCCAGTTCCCTGTTTTCTGCTGTTTTTGTGTTTCAGAAGTGATACACAGGAAATATTCTCGGAATTGGACGAAACAAGTTCCTGAAGTCTTATTTTCCCCGGAAGCTTCCAGAGATCCGAAGGAGAGTCGGAGGGGGGCCACCAGGGCCCCACACGCAGGGGCGGCGCGGCCAGGCCCCTGGCCGCGCGGGCCCCGCGTGAGGGCGCCTGGCTCCTCCTCTAACGACGCCCCTTCGCCTATAAAGACCCCCCGACGGAAAAAACCTAAGTACCCAATCAATTTTCTAGAACACATCGCGATCTGCCGCCACCGTCGACCCAAATATCGGGAGGGTCCAGAAGCTCTTCCCGGCACCCTGCCGGAGAGGAGAATCGCCACCGGAGGTCTTCTTCATCGCCATGCTTGCCTCCGGAGCGATGAGTGAGTAGTCTACCTTGGACTATGGGTCCATAGCAGTAGCTAGATGGTTGTCTTCTCCACCATGTGCTTCATGTTTAGATCTCATGAGCTGCCCTACATGATTGAGATCACCGTTATGTAATTCTACATGTTTGGTTTGTTGGGATCCGATGAATATTGGTGTTTATGATTAAGTTGCTGTACTGAATTATATCTTTTGTTATCTCTATGTTGTTTATGATCTTGCATGCTCTCCGTTGTTAGTAGCTATCTTGGCCGAGTAGTTGCTAGTGACTCCAAGAGGGGGTATTTATGCTCGATAGTGGGTTCATGCCTCTATTTCACCTGGGGGAGTGACAGAAACCTCTAAGGTGGTAGATGTGCTGTTGCTACTAGGGAGAAAACAACATTCATATGCTCAAGTGAAGGGTTTCGTAGCATAGTAAATCAAAAAATTTCCTACGCAGCGAACAAGAAAGCCAAGATCTAATCTAGGAGATGTAATCAACGAGAGAGGTAGATGAGATCTTCATACCCTTGAAGATATCGCACAGCGGAAACGTTCAATAGAACGTGGTTGACGTAGTCGTACTCGCCGTCTCCTCCTCGCGATCCGATCCGATCCTACGCCGCAAGTGGCAGCGCCTCTGAGAGTTGCACACGTGCGGTGCAGCGACGTCTCCTCCTTCCTTGGTCCAGCAAGTATGGTGGAGAGATATATTGGATCAGCAGCACGACGGCGTGGTGCTTATGGTGGAGAGTTTCTGCGGCAGGGCTTCGCCTACGCACAGTCGCGAGAGAGAGAGAGGGAGGGCAGCAGTTGGCGGCTAGGGTTTGGGTTAAGGGGTAGAGAGGGCTGCGCCCTTGCCCCCTTATATAGAGGGGTGGCCGGCCAGCTTGGCCTCTCCCCAAACCCTAGGGCGCCGACTTGGAGTAGGAAGAGTGGGGGGAAAGTTTTCCCCCTTTCCTTCTTTGAAGACTCCCTTAGGGTTTCCCCTTGGGCTGGCCGGCTGGGCCTTAGGGGCCTTGTGCACCTGGCCCAGGGCAGCCAGGGCACTTCCCCTTAGGCCCACGCAGGCCTCCGTCAAGTGGGCCCATGTTGGTCCCACTCCGGAACCTTCTAGAACCTTCCGGTACAATACCGATAAACTCCGAAACCTTTCTGGAATCCAAAAACTGCTTTCCTTTATATGAATCTTATTCTCCGGACCATTCCGGAACCTCTCGTGACGTCCTGGATCTCATCCGAGACTCCGAACTAAAACTCATAAACCAATTATCCATTCTATCCTAGCATCGATACACGTTAAGTGTGTGACCCTACGGGTTCGAGAATATGCAGACATGATCTTCTATCAATAATCAACAGCGGGATCTGGAAACCCATATTGACTCCCACATATTCATCGATGATCATATCGGATGAACCACGATGTCAGGATTCAATTAATCCCGTATATGTATTCCCTTCGTCACACGATATTTTACTCGCCCGAGATTCGATCGTCGGTATCGCCATACCTAGTTCAATCTCGTTCACAGCAAGTACTTTACTCGTTCCGTAATCCGATATCACTTCGTGATTAACTCCTTAACCACATGCTTGCAAGCGGTGTTGATATCGATTACCGAGTGGGCCCGAAGTATATCTCTCTGACTTGGGAGGGACAAATTCCATCTCGATACATACAACCCAACAAGTACTTTCCGATCACCTGAGAGACACCTTTATTATCACCCTCACATAGGATGATGTTTGATGACCTCAAAGCTTTCTTCCGATACTAGGGAGTTGTATTATCTCATGGTCCAAGGAATACAATACATGACATAAGAAAGCCTTCGCAAAGATGAACACGATGACACGATCTAATTGCTCTGCTTTATTTGGGTCTGTCCATCATATCATTCTCCTAATGACATGATCTCATTATTAATTGACAACTCATGTCTATGGTTAGGAAACCTTAACCATCATTAATCAATGAGCTAGTCTAGTAGAGGCGTACTAGGGACACGGTGTTGTTCATAAACCACACAAGTATTAATGTTTCCGCTTAATACAATTATAGCATGGAGTATAAACATTATCATGAACAAGAAATATGATAATAACAATATTATTATTGCCTCTAGGGCATATTTCCTTCAGTCTCCCACTTGCACTAGAGTCAATAATCTAGTCAATACTTGCGCATTCAACACCTATGGCATTCCAGTGTTACTCATACGCGTTGCATGTGGTAAACCTTATCTACGGGTCTGACACTTTCAGGTCCATTTGTATTTGCATATCTTTTGCGTCATCACGCATTACTCATCTTGACATGAGATGGCATCGTATAAACTTGGTCTTCTGGCGAGACCTCAATTTCTTTGCCGAGACTATGTTGTCACTATTGTCATACAATAGAACTACATAGTACTAGCACACTTAAAAAAATAGCGATATCCACCGTGCGTCGAAATACTCATTGGTCCGCACACATCGGTATGTATGATTTCCAATCAGTCCGTTGCTCGCTCCATTATTCCGGAGAACGGGTTTTTGATCATCTTGCCCATGAGGCATGGCTTGCACGTGTCAAATGATTCAAAATCAAGAGACTCCAAAAGTCCATCAGAATGGAGTTTCTTCATGCATTTTACGCCAATATGACCTGGACAACAGTGCCACAAAGAAGTTGGATTATCACTATCTACTTTGCATCTTTTATGCCGCTTCTAAAGCGATTATATACTTAGCCCTCATTGCAGTGTCCGCCACAATGTTAACATTGGAACTCATCCAAGTCATCATGGAACTTTCTTCCATCTTATTGTGCCACCTTCTAACTCAAAACAAATAGTTTAAAATTGAGATTAAATTTTACTTGTATGTGTGACAAAGCCAATGTAACTCATTGCAATGAACCATTTGTCACTTCTGCATACAGAACATATTCTTACTTCTTCGAAAGTGTACAAGAATATCTTTACTATTGTCCAACGATCATCATATGAATGCTATAACCTTTAGAGCATTGGACACATCTGGATCTACATATCATGGTATACAAGATTGATAAAATCATTCTTGTGGTTTCACTCATCAAGTGTCAAGACAATTGATTCTTGCTCCAACCTCTTCCATGCAACAAGAACCGTTCTTATTGTTTCCATATTGAACAAATTCAATATTTCATCTATGTACTCTGGCAAAACTATATTAGTGCCTCAATCTATCTGCATAGACATTGATGCTTAATATTCTGGTTTTACCTAAGTCTTTCATCAAAAACTAATTTTAATGAAAACTTAACAATATCAAGAAAAACACATTATTTCCAATAAACGATATGTCACCTACATAAAGCATTAGAAATATGTCTTAGCGCTCCCACTTACTTTCTTGTAATACAAGCATCTTCAAATATCTTGATGAAATTAACACTTTAACATTTTCATCATTGAAGATTCCAACTTCGCTATGCTTACTTCTACCATAGAAGTTTGCATACATATCTAGTAACCTTTGAATTAACAAAAACCCATTGGGTCGTGTCAGGTACACGTCCTTGGTGTGCATTCCGGTAGAGGAATGTTGTTTCGTTTATTCAACTAACATATCTCTATATGTAATTGATGCTAGAATAATTCATATGACGAAGTCAGGGCCCATCACCACTTCTTTGTATATTGTTGGTTACTATTATCTAATAATATCTCGTCCTCAAATCTTGCTATTTGATTACGACCAACTTGGTTAAATAGGAACTTCGATGCTGTGACTACAACATATTGTAGACGCGTGAGCTATGAATGCAGTTGCCGCTTCTAGAACATATTCTGGTGCTGCGCTACTCCGATCAACTTGCTCAGATTCAATAACCTCATCAAGTTCTATCTTCCTCCCACTTAAACCTTTCGTGAAAAACTCCTTCATAAGAAGTTCACTTCTTTCAGTGACAATCACCTTTAATTGGGTTTATGGCAGAAGAAACACCCATCGACATTCTTTGGGATAACCTACAAAGACTTACTAATCCAATTTTGGTTGTAAACATTTTACACATATGCCTTGCATACCAAAATTCAAGAAAAGACAACTATTACTTGTATGGTGTCATTTCGGCAGATTATGATGGCACTCTATTCAGTGAAAAGCGGTAGTCTCTAAAGCATAATCCACAAATTATATTGGTAGTTTATTTCATTATTGATCTAACCATGTCAAACAAGGTTTGATTACATCCATCAAAAACTCCATACTCCTATGGTGTTTATCACGATGCAAGTTTGTGGAACAATTCCTCTAACTCTTAGATGCTTGCTAAACTTGTAACTCAAATATTCTTCTTTATGATCCAATCATAAAAACTTGAATTTTTCTTGTTACAATAATTTCCACTTCATAAATTGAACAATTTCAATTATTTCATACTTCTATCTCATCAAGTAGATATACAATACATCTATTCGAGTCATTGATGAAATAGAAAATACACCACTCTCGACTTCACACACGAACTACATACATCAACATGTACGATCTCCATGTAGTTAGTCGCTTGTTCTTTCTATGGCCCACGAACGGAGTTTAATCATCTTTAGGAAAAGTCTCACAAGCGTCAATCAATTCAAAATCAAATGACTCGAAAATCTATCAATATAGAATTTCTTTCATGTTTTGTTTCCAATATGACTTAAACGGCGGTGTCATATATAAGTGAAATTCATTTTTGTCTTGCGACCTTTAGCATCAGTGTTATAAATGTCTATTTCACCAACAAGATAATAATAATCTATCCATCGATTATGGAAGACGGTAATAATTTGAACAACCATTGCTCTCATAATACCAGAACAAAATAACAATTATTAAGTTCATGAAATATCTTGAAGGCTAGCTTTGGTGTCGACGAGAAGCACAATAACACTTTTATTTGTATCTCGACATGCATCATTACCATATTCTTTTACTAGTTACTTAGGCCATTGTACTTCTTGTATTGTGTTGCTTTGTATGACATTTCATACCAACAAATCAGTATCGAATACCCAAGAATTACATTGTTAACGAGCAAAAGAATTCATCTATAACATGTATATCATTTATATACCTGAGCTGGACAATTCCAGTCTTTTCCTTTTTCTACCAAATAATTTTGCAGATCCTATTTAGCATTTCCTCTCATTTAGAAGAATCTATCGACATCAATATTGGCGTCAATCATTTGACACATAGTCCAAAGGATTTTTAGTCAAATACTAATAGCCTTGGATTTTGCACTTTGAAGTGGATCGCCATCATCATATGATTGGTATTCTTCCAGATTCCATTCTTTAGTATTCCTTTGGTATAGCAAAACAATTTAGCCGATACCTTTTCATTCGTCCTATCATGACATCTTTCATGATGAAACTACTATAGCTTATAAGGATGAATGCAAGTATAATATTAGTTCCCAAACTTTTGGGTGATCGGGACGCCTAGCATCTTCAATCTTCGCATATAGTCATACAATATGAGCATATGTTCTTTTACTATACTTCATCATTTTGCAAACAATTAAAGTCTTAGATATCAAATATCTTTTACTTATTATTTGTTTCTGAAACAATTCTTTCAGCTCAATGATCACTTTGATTCTCAAACAATTTTGAAGATCAATTTATCATGAAGGCAAACATATGATCTTTAGATACTAAACTTGAATCGTTGCTCTTAGATTAATACAATTTATTAAATCGTATGGAGCAAGCAAGGTTTGCTAAAGTTTGCAATAGGACTTAATCTTTAGTCTTGATATTCTAACTAAACGGCACTAGACCGAAAAGTGATTATCCAGAATTCTATAGTTCTTTTAACTCAATTAAGCTAAGTGTCGGTGGGAAACGGTGCCAAAGACTACAACGACTTATGCAAATACAACAAGATTTAGTTCAAGATAATTAGTTCAAGTTTAATCAAATTACTAATGAACTCCCACTAAATTCAACATTCCTCAAAGTTGTTTAGTGAAGCATGATCCAAATTCACTACACCGAGACCGATCATCACGTGAATGATGTAGCTTTAATGGTGAACATCAACATGTTGATCATATCATCCATATGACTCATGCTTGACCTTTCGGTCCATGTGTTCCGAGGCCATGTCTGTACATGCTAGGCTCGTCAAGTCAAACCCAAGTATCTCCGCATGTGCAAAACTGGCTTGCACCCGTTGTATGTGAACGTAGAGTTTATAGCACCCGATCATCACGAGATGCTTGAAAACGATGAACTTTCGCAACGGCGCATACGAGGGGAGAACACAATTTTATCTTGATCTTTAAGTGAGGAATCATCTTATAATGCTACCGTCGCGATCTAAGCATAATAAGACACATAAAAAGATAAACATCACATGCATATAATTTTATGTGACATGGTATAGCCAATCTCCGCGCCATGATCTCCATCTTGTGCGCGTCAGCATGATCTCCATCACTCCACCATGATTGCCTCCACCACGAATAGCAACTACAACTATTGCTAACTACTTAGCGATAAAGTAAAGCTATTACATGGCGTATAAGAAGTTGACACGCAGGTCATACATAATTATAAAGACAACCATATGGCTCCTGCCGGTTGTGAACTCATCGACATGCAAGTCGTGAAAGATTACAAAACATGATCATTGCATACAACTCAATTCATACTCATCATGTCTTGGGCCATACCATATCACAAAACACTCCCTGCAAAAACAAGTTAGACGCCTCTACTTTGTTGTTGCATGTTTTACGTGGCTTATGGGAGTAGCAAGCTAAGAACGATTCTTACCTAGGAAAAGCCACAACGGTGATATTATGGTTGCTAACATCCGATGTAAGTCCCATGACTACTATAGTGAGAGAAACTGGCATCCACCAGCCGCATGTGTGGAACAAGCCACACGTCAAGTGCGGAGCCGGTCTCGCGAACGCGGTCGCGTAAAGTTGGCCTGGACCGCTTCAATCTCACTATACCGCGCCATAAGAAATACACAACAAGAGGTTTGCAACAGAAAACATCAACGCCCGCAACAAGCATGTTGCGTTCTACTCGTGAAACACATCTACGCATAGATCTGGCTCTGATACCACTGAAGGGTTTCGTAGCATAGTAAATCAAAAAATTTCCTACGCAGCGAACAAGAAAGCCAAGATCTAATCTAGGAGATGTAATCAACGAGAGAGGTAGATGAGATCTTCATACCCTTGAAGATATCGCACAGCGGAAACGTTCAATAGAACGTGGTTGACGTAGTCGTACTCGCCGTCTCCTCCTCGCGATCCGATCCGATCCTACGCCGCAAGTGGCAGCGCCTCCGAGAGTTGCACACGTGCGGTGCAGCGACGTCTCCTCCTTCCTTGGTCCAGCAAGTATGGTGGAGAGATAGATTGGATCAGCAGCACGACGGCGTGGTGCTTATGGTGGAGAGTTTCTGCGGCAGGGCTTCGCCTACGCACAGTCGCGAGAGAGAGAGAGGGAGGGCAGCAGTTGGCGGCTAGGGTTTGGGTTAAGGGGTAGAGAGGGCTGCGCCCTTGCCCCCTTATATAGAGGGGTGGCCGGCCAGCTTGGCCTCTCCCCAAACCCTAGGGCGCCGACTTGGAGTAGGAAGAGTGGGGGGCAAGTTTTCCCCCTTTCCTTCTTTGAAGACTCCCTTAGGGTTTCCCCTTGGGCTGGCTGGCTGGGCCTTAGGGGCCTTGTGCGCCTGGCCCAGGGCGGCCAGGGCACTTCCCCTTAGGCCCACGCAGGCCTCCGTCAAGTGGGCCCACGTTGGTCCCACTCCGGAACCTTCTAGAACCTTCCGGTACAATACCGATAAACTCCGAAACCTTTCCGGAATCCAAAAACTGCTTTCCTTTATATGAATCTTATTCTCCGAACCATTCCGGAACCTCTCGTGACGTCCTAGATCTCATCCGAGACTCCGAACTAAAACTCATAAACCAATTATCCATTCTATCCTAGCATCGATACACGTTAAGTGTGTGACCCTACGGGTTCGAGAATATGCAGACATGATCTTCTATCAATAATCAACAGCGGGATCTGGAAACCCATATTGACTCCCACATATTCATCGATGATCATATCGGATGAACCACGATGTCAGGATTCAATTAATCCCGTATATGTATTCCCTTCGTCACACGATATTTTACTCGCCCGAGATTCGATCGTCGGTATCGCCATACCTAGTTCAATCTCGTTCACAGCAAGTACTTTACTCGTTCCGTAATCCGATATCACTTCGTGATTAACTCCTTAACCACATGCTTGCAAGCGGTGTTGATATCAATTACCGAGTGGGCCCAAAGTATATCTCTCCGACTTGGGAGGGACAAATTCCATCTCGATACATACAACCCAACAAGTACTTTCCGATCACCTGAGAGACACCTTTATTATCACCCTCACATAGGATGATGTTTGATGACCTCAAAGCTTTCTTCCGATACTAGGGAGTTGTATTATCTCATGGTCCAAGGAATACAATACATGACATAAGAAAAGCTTCGCAAAGATGAACACGATGACACGATCTAATTGCTCTGCTTTATTTGGGTCTGTCCATCATATCATTCTCCTAATGACATGATCTCATTATTAATTGACAACTCATGTCTATGGTTAGGAAACCTTAACCATCATTAATCAATGAGCTAGTCTAGTAGAGGCGTACTAGGGACACGGTGTTGTTCATAAACCACACAAGTATTAATGTTTCCGCTTAATACAATTATAGCATGGAGTATAAACATTATCATGAACAAGAAATATGATAATAACAATATTATTATTGCCTCTAGGGCATATTTCCTTCATCAAGGGCATATGCTTTGTTTACATTACACACTTTGCTTAATGCAATTATCTGTTGTTCGCAACTTAACACTACTGGGGTGTTCGGATTGATATCCCCGGGAGTGGATTATTAGTCATAGATGCAGTTGGATGGCGGTCTATGTATTTTGTTGTAATGCCCAGAGTAAATCTCATAGTGATCTTCTTGACATATCACGTTATCTTTATTCTATCAATTGCCCAACTGTAATTTGTTTACCCAGCATGTGTTATTTATCTATGGAGAGACACCACTAGTGAACTGTGGACCCCGGTCCCATTTCCATCATATTGCTATCACCTGTTTACTTTACTCGCACTGTTTACTTTACTCGCATTGTTTACTTTACTCGCGTACTATATTGTTTTCCACTCGATACGCTCATAACCTTTGTTTCAAGCAAACCGGTGAGATTGACAACCTCATCGCAAGTTGGGAACAAAGTACTTGGTTGTGTTGTGTGCAGGTTCCGCGTTGCTACTGGCCGAAGACGAGTCAACAAGTATTGTTAAACGGCGCCCTTGTTGGAGTGTTACTAAGCCAGTCCGCATCACCTTCAGTCGTCATTGTCTCTCCTCTCCTAATCGATATTAAACCTTGGTTTCTTAACTGAGGGAAAACTAGCGGCTATACTCATCATACCTTCCTCTTGGGGTTCCCAACGGGCTGGTTATTCACCACGCACAAGGACAGTCTGCTTCACATCAATTTGGCACCAGCAGCTAATTTTCTGGGCGCCATCAATAAGGGATCAGTGAGCATGCGCCAAGTCAACCCAAATAAAGCATCAAGGAGAAAACCAAAATAATGCTTCCAAATAATAAAAACAACGCATGATTTTTTCAAAGGCTCATTAAGCAATCTCAGTCATTTGAGACAAGTCATGCTACAGCAAATCCACTAAGCATACTATCAAAAAGACATCAAGCACGACATGCAAAATCCTAGGCCGCAGTCTACACAAGCTCCTTTTTGTACCACTTTTTTGCATAAAGCTTTTTCTCTTTTTCACACTATTCGAACCTTTTTGAAACAACTCTTTTGATGAAAACCAACATGGACCAGAGGTCATAATACACCTTGATGCAAAGACATAACAAGATCTGAACACAAATCAAGGTGAAAATCGAAAGCTAAACGCAGTTCTAGAAAAAGAGAACACTCGTTGAACGATAAGAGTGAAAAAGGAGTGTTCTTGGCAAATGAAAAGCAAGGCAAATTCTCCAAAAGGAATTTGTTGGGGTCTAACCATTTATTGCAGCAAACAAAACTAAACAAAACTAAAAACTAAAAACAACTGATGCTCCAAGAAAAATGCATAGTGCATGAAGCAATAAAACTATAGTGTGTTGAAAGGTGACCTGATTTTTGCCGATGAAGAAGGGGTGCCTCGGGGCATCTGCTAGCTTTGACGCTTGTACCTCTTGGATATTTCTTAGGGTGCTTAGGCATCCCCAAGCTTGAGCCTTTGTCCATTCTTCAACTCATCTCATCATTCTCCAATCCCTACACTTGAAAACTTCCTTCATACAAAACTCAACACAATTCTATTAGCAACATTAGTGTAAGCATAATAATGAATCAACCCTTTTTGCTTCAGGTTTCAACTCAAAACCACCACATATAAAGCATATACTACTGTAGCAACTTCCCCAAAAGTTCTGTGATCAAAAGAACTCAAAAAGAAAGCGATCGAGCGGCAAACACAAATAATGGCAGAAATCTATCAAAACAGAACAACTGACAAAGGTCGAATTTTTAGAGGGTTTTCTGTTGCTCAAATCAAAAAGTGTTAAACTAATGAAAGTTTGGATATAACCTGGGGCATATGCACAAGAAATCGCAGGTCCAAAAGATATACAGAGAATTTTCACGAATTGTTACGGTGCAGCACCGAAATCTGTTTCAGTACAGCAACATCCCCAAATCTTACCTCACTCAAATTAGAGGCTTCTCTTGGCACAAAAACGAAATAAAAATGATAAGGAGAGGTCATTACAGTAGTAATAACTTCCAAGACTCAAATAAAATAAAAATAACTGAAAGTAAAACATTGGGTTATCTCCCAAGAGTGCTTTTCTTTAACGCCTTTGAGCTAGGCGCAGAAAGTGCGAATCAAGTAATATCAAGTGATGAAGCATCAAGCTCATAATTTGCTCTAAGAATAGAGTCAAAAAGTAATTTCTTCCTCTTTCTATGGAAGTGTTCCATGCCTTCCTGATACGTCCAAAACGTATCTACTTTCCCGAACACTTTTGCTATTGTTTCTCCTCTAATTTGTGTGTTTTGAATACAACTAACACGGACTGACGCTGTTTTCAGCAGAATTGCTCTGGTGTCTCGTTTTTGTGCAGAAATCCAACTTCCAGTAAAAATTCGGGAAAAATCATGAAAAATCCTATTTCACTAGAAGACCCACGGAGCCAGAAGACAGGAGGGAGAAGGGGCTCGAGGGGCTGTCACGCATAGGTGGCGCGGCCCAGCCCTGGCCGCGCCACCCCTGCGTGAGGGGGCCCCAGAATCCCTCTCGACCTTCCCTCTCGTGTACATATACCCCCTGACAACATAATATCGAAGAGATGGCGTTTTTCCCTGATAGACTTCCGCTGCGCCGCCGCCATCAGAAACCGCGATTCGGAACCAGAAACTCCGTTCTGGCACCCTGCCGGGACGGGGATTCAGAGGAGATCTTCATCACCATCATCACCGACGCTCCTCCATCGACCATCCATGATTCCCCCATCCATGTGTGAGTAATTCCCCCGCTGTAGGTGAGGGGATGGTAGGGATTGGATGAGAGTGTTCATGCAATTTGATATGAGATTGATAGGGCATAGCCTAGTATCTTTATTTAGTGCCTATGACATTGTTGCAACTTGTTGTGCTTAATGCTTGTCACTTTGGGCCCGAGTGCCATGATTTCAGATCTGAACATGTTATTATTTCTATGATGATACTTGTTGTTTATGGTCTTACCTACAAGTTGTATACACATATTGTTGTCCGGAACCCGAGGCCCCAAAGTGACAGAAATTGGGATAACCGGAGGGGATGGCTATGATGTGAGGATCACATGTGTTCACCGAGTGCTAATGCTTTGCTCCGGTACTCTATTAAAAGGAGTACCTTAATTACCAGTAGTTTCCCTTGAGGCCCTGCTGCAACAGGCTGGTAGGACAAAAGATGTCGTGCAAGTTTCTCCTTGTGAGCACGTACGACTATATACGGAACACATGCCTATGATTGTTTGTACTAGGATGCTTTATCATTATTTATCTGCAATGCCCATGTCTCATTGATTTCATGAATTATCTTATCCATGCAACGCCCGTAATCCATCCCTATGCCTACAGTATTTGTTCCTACTGTTTACAACTGTTACTATTATTGCTGCTATTTTACTACTGCTGTTACTGTTTCACTACTGTCACCGCTATAAAACTGTTGCTACTGATAAACCATTGCGAGCAAGACTGTTTCTAGGTGCAGCTGAATTGACAACTCATCTGTTAAGGCTTACATATATTCTTTGGCTCCCCTTGTGTCGAATCAATAAATTTGGGTAATACTTCCCTCGAAGACTGTTGCGATCCCCTATACTTGTGGGTCATCAAGACTATTTTCTGGCGCCGTTGCCGGGGAGCATAGCTTTATTTGTAAGTTCAATTGGTATTCATATTGTTCGCTGCAATCCTTTCATCATGGGTAAACCTCGTGATGGAAAAGTTCCTATTTTGCCATCCACTACAAGAAGAGGTACAACTCTCAACACCTCTGTTGCTCTTGATTCGCCATCTGTTATGAGTAAGTTGCTTACACCACCACACCCACACGCTACTGCTACTACTTCTGCTGAGATTGGAAATGCCACTGATAATTTAGATGATGCTTCTACTGTGCTTGATGAGAGTGGTTCACTAGGTTCCTTTTTAGATGCTACTATTGCTAGAGCTAAGTTGGGAAACACCACTGTTACACCTGTTAGTTCACCTGAGTCTAGGGAATGTCCTAGTGATGATTATGATGATGATGCTTACATTGAGCTTAATGATGATTTTATTGCAGAAGCACGTGCTGCTCGTAATGCAGGTAATGTTAAAGAACTTCTTGCCAGACGTTCTGTTAGATATAATTTGTCTCCTGATCCTAAGTTTGCTGCTTCTCCTATAAATATTAGAGACAAGGATTATGATTTCTCTTTGGATTTATCTTACATATCTATTGTTGAGAAAACTCCTTTTTGTGGTACTAAAGATGAGAGTGCTATGGAGCACATGAATGAGCTTTCTACTTTGAGTAATTTGTTTTCTGGTGATATTAAGCTCCGCACTTACTTTGTTGCTAAGATTTTTCCTTTCTCGTTGAAAGATGCTGCTAAAACTTGGTTTAATAGCTTGTCTCCTGGATCTCTTACTAGTCCTATTGCTTTGGTTAATGCTTTCTTTCAGAAATATTTTCCCGCTAGTGCTCAACATGCTGCTGTGCAGAAAATCTTTGATTTTGAACAGGGAAAAGGAGAGATATTGCCTGAATCTTGGACAAGGTTTTGTTCTTTAATTAGAGCTTTGCCTAAAGAACCATTGCCTAAAATGAACTCCTTGACATATTTTATAATGGACTAACGGATGAATCTAAGTCATATTTGGATAGTTGTGCTGGTTGCGTTTTCAGGGAAAGAACCAACTCCGGAATCTAAGTCATATTTGAATCTAAGCCGGAATCATGATGATTGGACTTTAGTTGAGCCAACACCAGCACCAACTCCTGCGCCATCTACAGATCCTACGCCGAAGAAGAGAGGGATGATTGAATTAAATGATGAAGTTATGAAGGAAGCTAAGAAATCTCTTAAGGAGAAAGGTATTAAGGCCGAAGATGTGAAGAATTTACCTCCTATAGAAGAATTATGTAAGCCAATCCCTCACTCATCTACCATTGAGGTACACTCTCTCCGACGCTTTGATGAAAGAGATATTCCTTATACTAAACCTCCTGATCAATGCTTAGATGAGTTCGATAATTTTATTGTTAAGCAAGAAAATTTTAATAGAATGGTGCATAACCATTTGTTGGAAAATTCTAGAGCTATTAACAAGTTGCAGGATATTGTGGAGAGAACCGCCAATGATGTGAAGATACTTGCTAAACATTTTCAAATGGTTCAAACACAAATTGATCAGCTTACCAAGGTGCAAAAAGACTTGCTAGGTAATGCTGCAAGAGAGAAGCAAGCATGTGAAATACGCACAAGAAGTGGTACTGCAACTCAAGATCCATTATATCCTGAAGGACATCCTAAGAGGGTTGAGCAAGATTCTCAATGAACTGCAAGTGATGATATCCCTTCCAAGAAGAAGAAGAAGAAGCATAAAACAACTGCAGAATCCTCTAATGCAGGTAAAGATCCTAACAGTGTTTCTATTTCTGATGCTGAAACTGAACCAGGAGATGCTTCCGATAAAGAAGAAGATAAAGAAGAAGTTGAAGAAGAACCGGAAAAGAGTGACAAGAATGCAAAGTACACTAAAGAAGACTTCATTGCCAACAAGCATGGTAAAGAGAGGGAACCTTGGGTACAGAAACCAATGCCTTTTCCTAGTAAGAAACACAAGTCCAAGGAAGAAGAACACTACAACAGGTTTTGTGAATGGATGAGACCTTTATTTTTGCAAATTCCTTTGACTGATGCTATTAGAATGCCTCCTTATGCAAAGTATATGAAAGATATTGTCACTAACAAAAGGAAAATTCCTAGTGAGGAAATTTCCACACTGCTTGCTAACTATTCTTTTGATGGTAAAGTTCCAGAGAAGCTTGGAGATCCAGGTATACCTACTATTCCTTGCTCCATTAAAAATAACTATGTTAGAACTGCTTTATGTGATTTGGGAGCTGGAGTTAGTGTAATGCCTTTTTCTCTTTATAAGAGACTTGATTTAGAAAAATTGGTATCAACTGATATATCTTTGCAGATGGCTGATAAGTCTACTACTATTCCTATTGGTATATGTGAAAATGTTCCTGTTCAAGTTGCTAATAGTTGTTTAATATTAACTGATTTTGTTGTGTTGGAAATGCCTGAAGATGATAATATGTCTATTATTCTTGGGAGACCTTTTCTAAACACCGCAGGAGCTGTTATTAATTGCAATCAAGGAAAAGTTACTTTTAATGTTAATGACAAAGAATATACGGTTTATTTTCCCAAGAAGATTGATAGGAAGAATGCTCTAAGTTCAATCAAGCGTGTTGAGACCATCAAAGTTGGTCAAATTATTTGTTCAGAGCGAAAGCCCAAGGAAGAATATCAAATTGTTATGGTTGGGGCTATACCTATCAAAGTTGAGGTAACATAAGCATTAAGTGAAGTGCAAAGTTTTGCCTCATAAAAAGTTAGTTTGGTAACAAGACTTGATCAACCTTGTTAACAAAGTGATTTTATATGAACGAAACTTCGTTTTCACCGCATCTACTCCACCTTACTTGTATTTACTTTCATCAAAATGTTATTCATTCAGTTTAGTTGTATGATTAAGAGTATCTCAGAGCTGCTGCATGCTTGGTTTTGATTTGCTTGAAATCATTTCATCTTCGTTTTTCTGAGTTTTATTGATATGCCAATTTCTGAAAAATCCTCGAAAATAAAGTTTCTCAAAAAATTCCAGAAAATTCTTTATAAATTTTTATGACAAAAATGGGGCAGAGAGACACCTAGGAGGCACCAGGTGGGGCAGCCACGCCACCTCACACACAGGTGGCGCGGCCCAGCCCTGGCCACGCCACCCAGGTGTGAGAGGGCCCCACCTGGCCCCTCACTCATCTCTTCTTCCCCTGCTCTTTCTCTCTCCCGAAAAACACCGCCCCATTTGCTCAAGCTCGAGTTCTTGCTGTTCTTCACCTCGATTTTTCGATCTCCTTGCTCAGCCCAACATTTCTGCTGAAATTTGGATCATTTGCTCTCCGGTATGTGACTCCTCCACTTGTCCAAGTAGAATTTCTTTTGGTAAAGTATTTCTTGAGTATTTTAGCATTGTAGGTGACAGTATAAATGAGTATGCATGCTTGTTCTATTGCTTAGAAAGGTTATTTTGATGCATGATAGCTCTCTAGTAACCCACTATAGTAGTTTCCTACAATTGCTTGTCTTTAAATCACTTTTTTATGAGGTTTGTCAAAAATTTCAGAAATGGAGGAGAATGTGTATCAACTCTCTCAACATGAACTAGAAGTGCATGATGTTATGAAAGTTCTCCGTGAAGAGAAGGTTTTTCCCTCACACTATCCATGTTTAGCATTCTTGAGTGCTGCTGGAATCCTGCAGGATTTTCAAACTTTACTTTCTAATGCAGGATTAGAATATTTTGTTGAGGGTGAACCTCCCCAATATGTTAAACTAACAATGTCTGTGGTGCAGGATTTCATATTTAGTTGGTCCACTTCTAACCCCATGGTTCATTACAAAATCTATAATAAATCTGTGGACTTGCCTCTTGATGTTTTCTGTACAGCTATTAGAGTACCACAGTGGGGATCGCTCGAGAAGATAAGAGGTCAGCCTTGGCCATTGTTGGAACTTTACGAAGAGATTTGTCAAGGAAGAAGCTTTACAGGAGAGGGTGGTGATGACCCACAAGTATAGGGGGTGTATCATAGTACTTTCGATAAATAAGAGTGTCGAACCCAACGAGGAGCAGAAGGTGTTGATGAGCAGTTTTGATCAAGGAATCACTGTAAATACTAGCAAACAGTTTTTCAGGGGTATTTGGTAATACGAGTAAATAAAGTGCGAGTAAATAAAAGACAGTAGCAACAATTGCAGCAAGTGGCCCAATCCTTTATTCAGCAAAGGACAAGCCGGTTGTGTACTTATAATAACCAAACGTTCTCGAGGACACACGGGAGGTTTCTGTCAAGAGCTTTCGCTTCATAGAGCCAATAGTATTTATTGGTTTGGTAAGTGTTATGGGGGTGAACCTGTGCTAGCGCACTACCCTTACTAGGATAAATACACACTTGTGATGCAAGCATCCGCAAATACAAGAAAGTAATTAAGATAAATCTAACCACGGCCTTAAACTCTAGGATCCTACGCTCCCTGGTGCAATGGTTTCCCAACGGAGGTTTAGGTTTCTGTCACTCCAGCAACCCCACAGTTGGTAGCCAAATACACAATGCATCTCACTAGGCCCATAAATGGTGAAGTATCATGTAGTCGACGTTCACATGACACCACTAGTGAAATAGCACCACAACAATATCAAACCATTAAATATTTCTCAACAATAATTCACTACTAACATCTTGACTTCTCCCACGTCCTCAAGAACTAAACGAACTACTCACAAGACATCATATGGATCATGATCAGAGGTGAAATAATGGTAAATAACAATCTGAACATAAACCTTAATTCAACGGTTCCACTCAATAGCATCAACTACAAGAGTAATCAACACCGGGAAAGTTTCCCCTATGAATATGACAAGATCCAACTCAAGATGTTACAGCGGGAAGGCGTGGTGATGGTGGAGATGAAGGTGCTGGTGATGGAGATGATGATGATGATCCCGATGAAGTCCAGTGCGATGGTGATGACGATGGCGACGATCTCCCCTCTCCGGGAAGGAATTTCTCCGGCAGATTTCTCCCTGCCGGAGAGCTTTCTCTCTCTGGTGTTCTCCGCCCCGCAGAGGCGGCTGTGTCTAACTCTGAACCCCCTCCTTGCTTAGGTTTTCGGGGACGATGATGTACGCGGAGGGGATAGACCAGAGGTGGGCCAGGGTGGCCTCACGTGGGGCCCGCGCGGCCGGGGGGCTGGCCACGCCACCCTGGCGTGTGGGCCCCCCTGGCTCCTCTCAACTCCTCCTTCTGGCTTCGTGAGTCTTCTGGTAAAATATAATTTCTGGGTATTTTTCTGGAATTTTCCTGATCTTCAAAATATGGTCTCCTGATGGCCCTTTTTCCAGCAGAATCCTGACTCCGGCAGTAGCTCCTCCGAGGATTATCAAACATGTGAAAGCAAAGGAAATAACGTAAATATCATGTCTAAAATATGAAATATATCAATGAATAACAGTAAATTATGACACAAAATAGTGATGCAAATTGGACGTATCAACCCCCCCAAGCTTAGACCTCGCTTGTCCCCAAGCGAAAACTAAACTCGGTAAACATGACCACAGGTTTATGGAGTGAAGTGTCGACAATCAAAATACGGACAAGAAGCATCATATTCACTAAGGCACAAATTATAATAGACAGCAACTTCCCTTTATAAGATATAGACTTGCAATAGGTAAAAGGGAATCACATGTAAAGATGCACAAGGTAAATAATAATTGGCAATGGCAAACCTTAGTTCTTGGTCAAAGAATGGAGAACAAACTATTCTCTCTTTTGAACGGAGCCTTTTAAAACAGAGCTAATATAGCAAAGACTATATGCTCAACAAAGTAAACTTTTGCATTCATAGAAAGCTTTCAAAGATATATTCCTTCAGACAAAAGCATTATACAAAACAAGGAAGATAGTAAACATGATTAAACGGATCAACATATGGATGAGTGAAACATAACAACTCAAATGCTTGCTTGAGACAGAGGGAAATAGGTTGACTCAACATAAAAGTAAAAGATAGGCCCTTCGCAAAGGGAAGCAGGGATTAAACATGTGCTAGAGCTTTTCATTTGTAAAACAGAGGTAATAGTTATTTTGAGAGGTGGTTGCTTTTGTCAACGACTAGCAACGGAGTTCTTGATATCTTCCATACTAAACAAGTGAGAGCGGTTCCGAGATGTTTGATTAATTGGCACTTTGGTGCTCTTTTATAGCTTTGCACTCCTCCCCACCTTTTTCCTTTCACATACCATGGCTAACCGATTCCATCGGGTGCCCACCAACATTCACATTCTTTGGAGGAGTGCCTTTTTTTCTTTCTTTTTCTTTTTAAGATTATAATGGTCTGACCAGCTCCCTTGCAAAATTAATGACGAGCAGATGAAGCTGCCTAGTCGAAGGGTACTTAATTTAGTGTGGAAGATAACAAACCCATCCACTACGTCCTCATGAGCTAAAAACAGTGGCACAAAATGAGAAATGTTTGAAGGTTTTTGAAAGGTAGCACATGAAAATTTGCTTGGAATGGCTTAAAATACCATGCATAGGAATTTATAGTGGACTCTTTGGAAGTGACTTGGCTTTTAGTACTTGGATGCACGAGTAGAGCTCATACTCAGTACAGGTTTTTGGCTAGCAAGGCTGGGTAGCAAGCATAAGAGTTGCATGAAACAAACAAACATACATATAATAAGAACAATCATGCAAACTCCCTTGAAGGTACAACGATTTTAACTTTAAGAATAACAATGCTTATAAGCCAAACATAAGGAAAACTGAAGTGACGTGACTACAAGCACTTCTTTATTCTTTTCTACTCAAACCTCAAGGTAAAATTGCTACTGACCAAGCTAGGTTTGCCAAAACCAACTAAATTTACTCATGCTCCCAATGTGATACCAATACCAATCAACAAGACTAGTCACCTAAGAGAGATTGCAAACTAACATAAAGTGTGCGAAAAGTAAACGATAAAACTTCTCATTAATATTTCATTACCGCAACTCACACCAAGGGATACATAGATAACTAACTAAGGAGGATACTTCCAACTGCAAACTATTCTATATGATAACTTCTCTATTCATGATAAGACTCTACTTGAAAAGTAAATGAGCGAAAGGTAATGATGTGATACCGAGGCACTCCCCCAAGCTTGGAACAAGCCAAGGGGATGCCTAAACCGATGATGAATTACTCCTTTGGTGGTATTGGAAGCAGCCTTGGATTAATGAAATATTCCTGCATCTGGCGAAGCCTGAGATTCTCTTCTTGAAGCATCTTTACCTCCCTCTTCAAGGCTTGATAATTAGTGCAAAGCTCAAAAGTGACCAGTATTCCATATTCTATCTCGGGCATGGAATCAAGATCCAAAACATGATATGTTGGTCCCTGCAAATCATGAGAAAAGATATGTCGAACTTTTGTTGGTCCTTCAAAAGCAGGGTTCCTCGGCCTTCCTCTCCCAGAACCTTGCTCTTCCTTCCACTTTTGGCGTAGCTGATCATCTACATAGGGCCTTTTGCCCTTGTTGTCACTTGAAGAGGCCATGACTCTCCTAAGCATAAGATCAACTCCTGACAGAAACAACTCAAAACAAAACACGACGAGAAAACGATATACAGACCTCGGGGACTCCGGGGGGTTAAATAGGCGAAAATTATACATCGAAACGAAGTCACAGGAGGAAACCGGGACGGAAACGAGTTCCGGTGTGTTCTCACACATAGGTGGCGCGGCCAAGGGTGGGCCCGCGCCACCCGTGTGTGAGGCACACACGAACTCTTTTTCGTGCCCTTTTTCGTCTCGTGATTTTTCATATTTAGTAAAAACAGCAAAAATATTAAAGGAAGAACTTTTCGCGAAACTTTTCTGACTAGAACTGTTACCTATTCGAAAATGAACTCTGCAGGTTCCTGCAGTTTGTCTTGGATGTAATCTTCCGGAGAAACCGTTTCAATAACATCAACATCTTCATTATAAGAATCTCCAGAAATATAATGCTTGAGTCTTTGCCCATTCACCACTTGTGTAGAATCATCTTTCAATGAAGCAATCTTTATAGCACCTGAGCGGTACACTTCCACAATCACATATGGTCCTTCCCATTTAGAAAGTAATTTTCCTGCAAAAAATCTGAGACGAGACCTATACAATAAAACTTTCTCACCAACATGAAATTCTCTCTTAAGAATTCTCTTATCATGCCATTGCTTGACTTTTTCTTTGAAAAGTCTGGCATTCTCATACGCTTCATTTCTCCACTCATCTAGAGAACTCAAATCTAACAACCTTTTCTTACCAGCTAGTTTAAAATCTCTGTTAAGCTCTCTCACTGCCCAAAAAGCTTTGTGTTCTAATTCTAAAGGCAAGTGACACGCTTTTCCGTAAACCATCTTATAAGGAGACATACCCATGGGGTTCTTATAAGCAGTTCTATAAGCCCATAAAGCGTCATTTAACTTACTAGCCCAGTTTTTCCTAGATCTACTAACAGTCTTCTGCAAGATAGACTTGATCTCTCTATTTGAAAGCTCTACCTGCCCACTAGTTTGGGGATGATAAGCAGAAGCAATTCTATGATTGACATCATACTTAGCAAGAGTTTTTCTAAAACTACCATGAATAAAATGAGAACCTCCGTCAGTCATAAGATATCTAGGCACTCCGAACCTAGGAAAAATAACATCCTTAAGCATTTTTAACGAAGTCTCACCATCGGCACTCTTTGTAGGTATGGCTTCTACCCATTTAGTAACATAATCAACAGCAACAAGTATATGGGTATATCCTTTTGAAGGAGGAAAAGGACCCATAAAGTCAAATCCCCAACAATCAAATGGTTCAATAACAAGAGTGTAATTCATAGGCATTTCATTGTGTCTAGAAATATTACCAACTCTTTGACATTCATCACAAGATAAAACATACCTTCTGGCATCCTTAAAGAGGGTTGGCCAATAAAAACCTGATTGTAGAACCTTCTGCGCGGTTCTATCTCCAGCATGATGCCCTCCATAAGCACTGCTATGACATTTCCTTAATATCTCTTGTTGTTCATATTCCGGTATGCACCTTCTCATGATACCATCAACTCCTTCTTTATATAAATGTGGGTCATCCCAAAAATAATGCCTCAAATCATAGAAGAATTTTCTTCTTTGCTGAGCTGTAAAGGTCGGAGGCAAATACTTGGAAACAATAAAGTTAGCATAATCAGCATACCAAGGAAGGTCTCGCGAAGTTACATTAATTGCAGCCAACTATTCATTTGGAAAACTATCATTAACAGGAATAGGATCAAAAGAAATGTTTTCCAATCTAGACAAGTTGTCAGCCACAGGATTTTCAGCACCTTTCCTATCTACGATATGCAAATCAAACTCTTGCAAAAGTAACACCCATCTAATAAGCCTAGGCTTAGCATCCTTCTTAGTCATAAGATATCTAATAGCAGCGTGATCAGTATGAATAGTAACTTTAGAATCAACAATATAGGATCTAAACTTATCACAAGCAAAAACAACAGCGAGAAACTCTTTCTCAGTAGTAGCATAATTTTTCTGAGCAGCATCAAGAGTCTTACTAGCATAATGAATAACATTCAACTTATTATCAACGCGCTGTCCAAGAACAGCACCAACAGCAAAATCACTAGCATCACACATAATTTCAAAAGGTAAATTCCAATCAGGTGGTTGAACAATAGGGGCAGTAGTTAAAGCCTTCTTAAGAGTTTCAAAAGCTTCTTTACAATCATCATCAAAGACAAATGGTACATCCTTTTGAAGAAGATTGGTAAGAGGCTTTGAAATCTTAGAGAAATCTTTAATAAACCTCCTATAAAAACCAGCATGACCAAGAATGCTACGAATACCTTTAACATCTCTGGGACAGGGCATTTTCTCAATTGCCTCCACTTTTGCTCTGTCAACTTCAATACCTCTTTCAGAAATTTTATGTCCAAGGACAATTCCTTCATTTACCATAAAGTGGCATTTCTCCCAATTAAGAACAAGGTTAGTTTCTTCGCACCTCTGCAAAACTTTATCAAGATTGTGCAAACAATTATCAAAGGAAGTTCCATAGACGGAAAAATCGTCCATGAAGACCTCCACAATTTCTTCACAAAAGCCATGAAAAATAGCAGACATGCATCTTTGAAAAGTAGCAGGAGCATTGCATAAACCAAAAGGCATACGTCTATAAGCATAAGTTCCATAAGGACAAGTAAAAGTGGTTTTCTCTTGATCATCCTTCTTAACAGCAATTTGAGAAAAACCAGAATAACCATCAAGGAAACAAAAATGAGTCTTCTTAGACAACCTTTCTAACATCTGATCTATAAACGGTAAAGGATAGTGATCCTTTTTAGTAACCTTGTTTACCTTTCTATAATCAATGCACATTCTATATCCAACAACTACCCTTTGAGGAATAAGCTCGTTATTCTCATTAGGCACAACAGTCATACCTCCTTTCTTAGGAACACAATGAACAGGACTAACCCATCTACTATCAGCAATAGGATAAATAATACCAGCATCAAGGAGTTTTAATACCTCATTTCTTACCACATCCTTCATCTTGGGAATTAGGCAGCGTTGATGCTCCACGACTGGCTTCGCGTCTTTCTCCATATTAATGGCATGCTGACATAAAGTAGGAGAAATCCCTTTTAAATCATCAAGAGTATATCCCATAGCTCCTCGGTGTTTCTTCAATATCTCCAATAATCTTTCTTCTTCCTTTCCTGAAAGTTTAGAACTAATAATAACAGGATATATTTTCTTATCATCAATATAAGCATATTTAAGATTATCAGGCAAAGGCTTTAATTCAAAAACAGGATCTTCCTTAGGCGGCAAAGTGGTACCAAGATCCTCCACAGGTAGATTATGCTTGATTAATGGTGGTTGATGAAGAAGAATGTCGTCAATCTCTTCTCTTTCCTTGCTAAAAACATCACTTTCGTGATCTTCCATGAATTGTTGCAAGGCATTATTAGGAGCAAGAGCAATAGAAGCAAGCTACTCAACTCGAAAATTTTCATTAGGCGTTTCATTCTCATAAGAAGTCTTAGCAAACTTGGAAAAATTAAACTCATAAGACTCTCCATTAAACTTAGTAAAAAAATTCTCCTTCTTACAATCTATCACGGCGCCACAAGTGTTCAAAAATGGTCTACCAAAAATAATAGGACAAGTTTTACTAGCCTCCTTACCAAGTACTAGAAAATCAGTAGGGTACTTAGTCTTACCACATAGAACTTCCACATCTCGAACAATACCAAGAGGCCAAACAGTCTCTCGGTTAGCAAGCTGAACAACCACATCAATATCTTCAAGTTCACAAGCGCCAATCTCGTGCATAATTTCTTTATAAAGCTCCAAAGGAATAGCACTTGCACTAGCACCAATATCACATAAGCCATAATAGCAATGATCTCCAATCCTGACAGAAATAACAGGAACACTTGCTTTCCTATGCTTTTTAGGATGCGAGAGAATGTTAGAAGCATCTTCACAAAAAAGAATATATTCATCTCCTACATCTTTAGTAACAAGATCTTTCAATATAGCAACAGGAGACTTAATAGTAATTTGCTCATCAGGTTCTGCAGCTTTCTTAGTACTTTTATTAGACACACTTACCAAAGTAGAATATTTCTTTACCTTAGCAGGGAAAGGTGTCTTCTCAAAATAAGGTTCAGGCACAATGCTATCAACAGTACAAACTTCAGTAGCTGCAGCAGGAATATGACTAATAGAATCTTTATAAGGCGCATGATATTTGTTCCAATCTTTCTTTGGAACATCAATATAAGAGGTAAAAGCCTTAAGACAATTAGCAAGTATTTGGGAATCAAGACCATAAGCAGCGCTAACACTATGAAAGTCATCGGTTCCCATAAAAGATTTAATGCATTCATAATCATAGTTTATACCTGACTTCCTACCTTTGTCGTTTTCCCAACCTTCAGCATTCTCTTGTATACGGTCAAGAAGTTTCCACTTAACATCTTCTTTCATATGAGTGAATGATCCAAAACAAGAGGCATCCAAATAATCCTTATCAGGAAGAGTAAGCCGCGCGTAAAAATTATTTATGACAATATTATTGGGGAGCTCATGAATGGGGCATTTGAGCATTAGTAACTTCAATCTCCCCCACGCTTGGGCAATACTCTCTCCATCATGAGGCCAAAAATTATACATCCGGTTACGGTCTTTATGAATTTCACTTGGAGGATAAAACTTGGAATAAAAGAGAGGCACAATATCCTCCCATGCCATAGATGGACCATCTTGGAGTAGCCGATACCACTCTTCAGCTTTGCCTTTCAATGATAATGAGAATAATTTCTTCTTGACTTGGCTTGGTGAAATACCTGCACACCTGAACAACTCGCATAATTCATGTATAAATAATAAGTGATCACCCGGATGGACAGTTCAATCTCCTGAATAGCAGTTATCCATAATACACCCAACAATTTTCATAGGTATTTTAAAAGGATCAATTTCAGCAGGCGGTGGCGGTGGTGGTTCCTCCGCATGTGCAGCAGCAGCAGTAGATGTGTTTCCAAATAGGAAACCAAATGGAGAGTTCTCCATAGCAGAGTAAAGCAAAAATAAAAGACAAAATAAAAACAATACTCACAGTGACGGTTACCTTTACCAATTCCAATCTTCAATAGCGCTACACTCCCCGGCAACGGCGCCAGAAAATAGTCTTGATGACCCACAAGTATAGGGGGTGTATCGTAGTACTTTCGATAAATAAGAGTGTCGAACCCAACGAGGAGCAGAAGGTGTTGATGAGCAGTTTTGATCAAGGAATCACTGTAAATACTAGCAAACAGGTTTTCAGGGGTATTTGGTAATACGAGTAAATAAAGTGCGAGTAAATAAAAGACAGTAGCAACAATTGCAGCAAGTGGCCCAATCATTTATTCAGCAAAGGACAAGCCGGTTGTGTACTTATAATAACCAAACGTTCTCGAGGACACACGGGAGGTTTCTGTCAAGAGCTTTCGCTTCATAGAGCCAATAGTATTTATTGGTTTGGTAAGTGTTATGGGGGTGAACCTGTGCTAGCGCACTACCCTTACTAGGATAAATACACACTTGTGATTATACCCCTTGCAAGCATCCGCAAATACAAGAAAGTAATTAAGATAAATCTAACCACAGCCTTAAACTCTAGGATCCTACGCTCCCTGGTGCAATGGTTTCCCAATGGAGGTTTAGGTTTCTGTCACTCCAGCAACCCCACAGTCGGTAGCCAAATACACAATGCAACTCACTAGGCCCATAAATGGTGAAGTATCATGTAGTCGACGTTCACATGACACCACTAGTGAAATAGCACCACAACAATATCAAACCATTAAATATTTCTCAACAATAATTCACTACTAACATCTTGACTTCTCCCATGTCCTCAAGAACTAAACAAACTACTCACAAGACATCATATGGATCATGATCAGAGGTGAAATAATGGTAAATAACAATCTGAACATAAACCTTAATTCAACGGTTCCACTCAATAGCATCAACTACAAGAGTAATCAACACCGGGAAAGTTTCCCCTATGAATATGACAAGATCCAACTCAAGATGTTACAGCGGGAAGGCGTGGTGATGGTGGAGATGAAGGTGCTGGTGATGGAGATGATGATGATGATGATCCCGATGAAGTCCAGTGCGATGGTGATGACGATGGCGACGATCTCCCCTCTCCGGGAAGGAATTTCTCCGGCAGATTTCTCCCTGCCGGAGAGCTTTCTCTCTCTGGTGTTCTCCGCCCCGCAGAGGCGGCTGTGTCTAACTCTGAACCCCCCCTCCTTGCTTAGGTTTTCGGGGACGATGATGTACGCGAAGGGGATAGACCAGAGGTGGGCCAGGGTGGCCTCACGTGGGGCCCGCGCGGCCAGGGGCTGGCCGCGCCACCCTGGCGTGTGGGGCCCCCCTGGCTCCTCTCAACTCCTCCTTCTGGCTTCGTGAGTCTTCTGGTAAAATATAATTTCTGGGTATTTTTCTGGAATTTTCCTGATCTTCAAAATATGGTCTCCTGATGGCCCTTTTTCCAGCAGAATCCTGACTCCGGCAGTAGCTCCTCCGAGGATTATCAAACATGTGAAAGCAAAGGAAATAACATAAGTATCATGTCTAAAATATGAAATATATCAATGAATAACAGTAAATTATGACACAAAATAGTGATGCAAATTGGACGTATCAGGTGGTAAAACTCGAAATATTCATTTCCCATCCATTCGATATTTTGCCTTCTTTATTACCAAATGTGTTCTTGCTAGGAAATCTGCAAGTAGATTGTCTCTCCATGATCTAGCTTTTATTGCTGCTGCTTTGAGGCGTGATAGGACTTACCATTTGGGTGCCCTAATAGCTTTTCGTCTTGATCTTAATCGTGAGAAAGGGGGAATCTGTGGGGGACTTATAGCTTCACGCCTGTTAGCTCTGCATGGCGTTGTGCCTCATTTTCGAGATCTGCAGTTCCCCGAGGAGAAACTTGGTCTTGATTCTATGGTTCAACATAAGTTTATTTCTCCTCTTGCTAGTTTGATTAATTTAACATTTGAGCTAACCTTTTTCAAGAAGACTACCTGGAGGGTAGTAAAGACTGAACGATCAGTCCGTTTGCCTGCACCTCTTTTATTTAACCTTGATCGCAGGAATGGATGGTCGCTTACGGAAGATGAGCTTGATGCATACGTGGAGGAGCACCCGCCGCCTGTACACGATGAGGAGGGTGCCGAAGAATCGGGGCAGCCCTCCAACATTATGAACTTCCCATATGAGCAACCTTATTATGATTGTGCGCCATTAGCTTCATCTTCACGAGAGCCCGGGTACGATTACACCTATGATGATCCACCAGCCTGGGGCAGCTATCAAAGTCGAAATTGATCTCCACTTAGGCCAAAAGCCTAAGCTTGGGGGGAGGTACACCGACGATTCGCTCATCTACATATTGTATTTTGTCGGATCTTTGTATATCCATGTTTCACTTTCTCTAGTGTTCTCGTTCTTATTTCCATCTTTCCAAAACACAAAAAGACCAAAAATATTTCCATTGTTTCTCTTTGTTTGGTTCTTTAGTTTTCTACCTTTGGTTTGCTTTACTTGCTATTTTCGGTTTGCCATTTGAAAAATCCAAAAATATTTTGCTTTGTTTGCTATTTCCTTCTGCTTTTGTTTCAAAAATCGAAAACACAAAAATATTTGTTGTTCTTCTTCGGTTTTGTAAAGTTTGTTGCAGAGTTCAGTCTCCCGTTACTCCATTGGAGCTTGGTATTCACTTTATATTATTCAAACCACACAAGTGAAGAGCAATAATGACGATATATGACAATCCGAGATGTGGTAAGAGGCTGGTATGAACTCTATTTGTTTTCATTTTTGTACATATACTCATTTATGCGGACATGCTTAGTCGGTTCATGTAAGGTATATGTTATCTAATGGATGCTTTGTAGTTCTTGCTTTCATATGATTAGTTTCAATTTACTATTAGCCTGTAGCATGTCATGTAGACGCTTGCATGCATTGTTTTATTCATAATATGGTATGATATTGTGGTATCCACCTCTGAAAGTTTCATTTGAATCGACTTGGCACATGCTCAAGTATGCATATGACTGAACAAAAAGTCAATTAAGCCTCGATGATTTACTTTGCCTCAGAGTTCTTGTATCCTTTTTATGCCTATATTAATTTTGTTTTGTCGCAAGCATGATTATGACAGTTATTGCTCTCTCGATTGTCGCTTCCCAGTCTTTTGCTAGCCATCACTTGTACTGAGTATGAGCTCTACTCGTGCATCCAATTACCAAAACCAAGTTTTCCAAAGAGTCCACTATAAATTCCTATGCATGGTATTTGTAAGCCATTCCAAGTAAATTTTCATGTGCTACCTTTCAAAACTTTCAACTACTTCTCATTTTGTGCCACTGTTTTTAGCTCATGGGGACGTAGTGGTCAGGATTGCTATCTTCCATATTAAATTAAGTACCCCTCGACTAGGCAGTTTCATCTGCTCGTCATTAATTTTGCATGAGAGCTGGTCAGACCATTATAATCTTAATTCTAAAAGAAAAAAAAATGCACTCCTCCAAAGGAATGAGAAAGTTGGTGGGCACCCGATGGAATCGGTTAGCCATGGTTTGAGAAAGGAAAAAGGTGGGGAGGAGTGCCAAAGCTTTATAAAAGAGCACCAATGTGCCAAATTTCAAAGAACTCGGAACCGCTCTCACTTGTTTATTATGGAAGATAGTAAGTCCCCATTGCTAGTCGTTGACATAGAACAACCACCTCTCAAAAGAAACTTTTATCTCCGTTTTACAAATGAAAAGCTCTAGCACATGTTAAATCACTGCTTCCCTCTGCGAAGGGCCATTCGTTTACTTTTATGTTGAGTCACCATCTTCTAACTTTAAGCACTTCTTGAGAGCATAGCTGTTATTCTTAGTGTAATGTGCTTGTCCCAGAACACGGTTAATTGTGGTATAACTTTGATGCTTGTATCTTTGATATTTCTACTTCTAGTCTTCCCTTGGACTTCAGAGGTGCCTCAGCATTTATGTTTTGCTCTACAAATAAAGGCAAGCGGGATACCACTCTTTCATATCATTTATGCATATTACAATCTTGTAGCTTCTCATGCACATGTTACTTGTTATTAGTGCATTGGCACTCTTTCATAGCTTGCTTGACTATGAGGTGACATTAGTTGCATATTTCTTATTATGAATTGCCTGAGTACTTGATCACATAGTTAGTATATATACATCATATGAGCAAATGTGTTCGTGAAAGTTTCTTTTATCGCTCTCAGTTGTTAACTGAATTGCTTGAGGACAAGCAAATAGCTAAGCTTGGGGGGAGTTGATACGTCCAAAACGTATCTACTTTCCCGAACACTTTTGCTATTGTTTCTCCTCTAATTTGTGTGTTTTGAATACAACTAACACGGACTGACGCTGTTTTCAGCAGAATTGCTCTGGTGTCTCGTTTTTGTGCAGAAATCCAACTTCCAGTAAAAATTCGGGAAAAATCATGAAAAATCCTATTTCACCAGAAGACCCACGGAGCCAGAAGACAGGAGGGAGAAGGGGCTCGAGGGGCTGTCACGCATAGGTGGCACGGCCCAGCCCTGGCCGCGCCACCCCTGCGTGAGGGGGCCCCAGAACCCCTCTCGACCTTCCCTCTCGTGTACATATACCCCCTGACGACATAATATCGGAGAGACGGCGTTTTTCCCAGATAGACTTCCGCTGCGCCGCCGCCATCAGAAACCGCGATTCGGAACCAGAAACTCCGTTCTGGCACCCTGCCGGGACGGGGATTCGGAGGAGATCTTCATCACCATCATCACCGACGCTCCTCCATCGACCATCCATGATTCCCCCATCCATGTGTGAGTAATTCCCCCGCTGTAGGTGAGGGGATGGTAGGGATTGGATGAGATTGTTCATGTAATTTGATATGAGATTGATAGGGCATAGTGCCTAGTATCTTTATTTAGTGCCTATGACATTGTTGCAACTTGTTGTGCTTAATGCTTGTCACTTTGGGCCCGAGTGCCATGATTTCAGATCTGAACATGTTATTATTTCTATGATGATACTTGTTGTTTATGGTCTTACCTACAAGTTGTATACACATATTGTTGTCCGGAACCCGAGGCCCCAAAGTGACAGAAATTGGGATAACCGGAGGGGATGGCTATGATGTGAGGATCACATGTGTTCACCGATTGCTAATGCTTTGCTCCGGTACTCTATTAAAAGGAGTACCTTAATTACCAGTAGTTTCCCTTGAGGCCCTGCTGCAACAGGCTGGTAGGACAAAAGATGTCGTGCAAGTTTCTCCTTGTGAGCACGTACGACTATATACGGAACACATGCCTATGATTGTTTGTACTAGGATGCTTTATCATTATTTATCTGCAATGCCCATGTCTCATTGATTTCATGAATTATCTTATCCATGCAACGCCCGTAATCCATCCCTATGCCTACAGTATTTGTTCCTACTGTTTACAACTGTTACTATTGCTGCTGCTATTTTACTACTGTTGTTACTGTTTCACTACTGTCACCGCTATAAAACTGTTGCTACTGATAAACCATTGCGAGCAAGACTGTTTCTAGGTGCAGCTGAATTGACAACTCATCTGTTAAGGCTTACATATATTCTTTGGCTCCCCTTGTGTCGAATCAATAAATTTGGGTAATACTTCCCTCGAAGACTGTTGCGATCCCCTATACTTGTGGGTCATCACTTCCCTGAGTGGGAATTGATATTTGATAGTGCCTTCCCTCATATCAATGATGGCACCTACAGTTCGAAGAAAGGGTCTTCCCAAAATAATAGGACATGAAGCATTGCATTCAACATACATAACAAGAAAATCAACGGGAACAAGGTTATTGTTAACCATAATAAGAACATCATTAATCCTTCCCAAAGGTTTCTTCTTAGCAACATCAGCAATAGGAACATCATAAATTTTTCTAGGCATGATAGAAATACTAGCACCTAGATCACATAAGGCATGGCAATCAAAACCAATAACATGCATATCAATGATGGGTTCCCAACCATCTTCTAATTTCTTGGGAATAGAAGCTTTTTGCTTCAACTTTTCATCCCTAATTTTCATGAGAGCATTGGTAATATGCTTAGTAAAAGCAATATTTAAAGAACTAGCATTGGGAGTCAAAGCAAGCTTTTGCAAGAACAAAATTACTTCAGATATATTGCAGCCATCAACATCAAAATCATTAAAAGAAGTAGAGCTATAATCTCCTACACTCTGAAAAATTTCAGCACTCTTTTGAGAAAAAGTTTTGGCAGTTTTAGGCTTTTTAACACAAGGAGTCGGAGTTTTCTCTACACCAATCAAAGTAAGAGGATTGCTAGCATTAGGAACAACATCATTAGAGGTAGTAATAGTGCAAACTTTCATATTCCTAGCAATCTCATCTTCTCTTTCCCACCTGGCATGCAATTCTGCTAACAATCTAATATTTTCATCTATTCCAACTTGAATAGCATTAGCAGTAGCAAAAACATTGTTCTCTTTCACATCATTAGGCAACACTTTTAATTTTAGAAGTTCAACATCATGAGCAAGGCTATCAACTTTAGAAGCAAGAATATCAATTTTGCCTAACTTTTCCTCAACAGACTTATTAAAAGCAGTTTGCTTACCGATTAAGTCCTTGAGCATTACCTCAAGATCGGAGGGCGCAGCCCTAGTGTTGTTGGAGGAATTACCATAAGAGTTACCATAACCATTACCATTGGTAGAAGGATACGACCTATAATTATTACTAGCAAAATTGTTCCTATAAGCATTGTTGTTAAAATTATTATTTCTAACGAAGTTTACATCAACATGCTCTTCTTGAGCAACCAACGAGGCTAAAGGAACATTATTAGGATCAACATGAGTCCTATCATTAGAAAGCATAAGAATTATAGCATCAATCTTATCACTCAAGGAAGAGGTTTCCTCAACAGAATTTATCTTCTTACCTTGTGGAGCTCTCTTGGTGTGCCATTCAGAGTAATTTACCATCATATTGTCGAGAAGCTTTGTTGTGGCGCCCAAGGTAAGGGACATAAAAGTGCCTCCAGCAGCTAAATCCAATAGGTTCCTTGAAGAAAAATTCAGTCCTGCATAAAAGGTTTAGACAATCATCCAAGTAGTTAGTCCATGAGTGGGGCAATTCTTTATCATAGATTTCATTCTTTCCCAAGCCTGAGCAACATGTTCATTATCAAACTGGCTAAACTTCATAATATTTCTACGCAAAGCTATAATCTTAGCATGAGGATAGTATCTTCCAATAAAAGTATCCTTACACTTAGCCCATGAATCAATACTATTTTTAGGCAAAGACAGCAACCAATCCTTAGCTTTTCCTCTCAAAGAAAAAGGAAACAACTTAAGCTTAATAATATCACTCTCTACATCCTTATATTTCTGCATCTCACATAGCTCAACAAAATTGTTGAGATGAGCTGCAGCATCATCAGTACTAGTACCAGAAAATTGCTCTTTCATAACAAGGTTCAATAAAGCAGGCTTAATCTCATAAAAATTTGTAGCAGGAGCAGGTGGCGCAATAGGAGTGCAGATAAAATCACTATTATTAGTGCTAGTAAAATCACACAACTTGGTGTTCTCAGGAGTAGCCATTCTAGCAAAACTAAAAGCAGACAAGTAAAACCAACTATAAGGAAACTATTTTTTGTGTGTTTTTGATAAAACGAAACAAGTAAAAATAAAGTAAAGCAAAACTTAAAACAAAGTAAAGGATGTGTGTGTGAAACTCCCCTTGCAGAAGTCTTCTTTTTCCCCAGCAACAGCGCCAGAAAATTAGCTTGATGTGGCACGGTGTTGATGTAATTTCACCGTCCAGTTGGGAACCCCAAGAGGAAGGTATGATGAGCACAGTAGCAAATTTTCCCTCAGTAAGAAACCAAGGTTTGTCGAATCCAGGAAAAAGCCAAACTCAAGAAGGTGATGCTTGCGAGCTTAGTGACACTCCAACAAGGGCGCCGTTAACGCTAACGTGTTAGCGCATCTTCAACTAGTAGCAACGCGGAACCTGCACACAACACAACCAAGTACTTTGCTCCCAACTTACGATGAGGTTGTCAATCTCACCGGTTTGCTGTAAACAAAGGAATGAGCGTATCAAGTGGAAAGCAATAGTAGTATGCAACAAAGGTAAACAGTGCGAGTAAAGTAAACAGGTGATAGCAATATAAGAAAATTGGACCAGGGTCCATAGTTCACTAGTGGTGTCTCTCCATAAGATAAATAACACATGCTGGGTAAACAAATTACAGTTGGGCAATTGATAGAATAAAGATAACGTGCATACGTCGAGAGGATCACTATGAGATACATAGACCACCATCCAACTGCATCTATGACTAATAATCCATTCGCGGGGAATCAATCCGAGGACCCCTTCAGTATTAAGTTGCGAACAACATATAACTGCATTAAGCAAAGTGTGTAATGTAAACAAAGCATATGCCCTTGGACATAAGAATGTTGTTTTCTCCCTAGTGGCAATAGCACATCTATGACTTTAGAGGTTTTTGTCACTCCCGCAGATTAAATAGAGGCATGAACCCAACTATCGAGCATAAATACCCCCTCTTGGAGTCACTAGTATCTACTCGGCCAAGATAGCTACTAACAACGGAGAGCATGCAAGATCATAAACAACATAGAGATAACATAAGATAATATTCAGCACATCAACTTAATCATAACACCAATATTCATCGGATCCCAACAAATACAACATGTAGAATTACATAAAGGTAGTCTCGATTATGTAAAGCAGCTCATGAGATCTAAATATGAAGCACATGGTGGAGAAGACAACCATCTAGCTACTGCTATGGACCCATAGTCCAAGGTAGACTACTCCCTCATCACGCCGGAGGCAAGCATGGCGATGAAGAAGACCTTCGGTGGCGATTTCCCTCTCCGGCAGGGTGCCGGGAAGAGCTTCTGGACCCTCCCAATCTTGGGTCGACGACGGCGATGGATCGCGATGTGTTTCTGGAAAATTGATCGGGTACTTAGGTTTTTCCCGTCGGGGGGTCTTTATAGGCGAAGGGGCAGCGTCAGAGGTAGACCGAGGCGGCCTCACACATAGGGGGCGCGGCCAGGGCCTGGGCCGCGCTGCCCTACTATGTGGCCGGCTCGTGGCCCCTTTCTGTCTCCTCTTCGGTCCTCTGGAAGCTTCAGTAAATTTTTGGATGTTTGGCTTTTGTTTCGTCCAATTCTGAGAATATTTCCTGTGTAACTTTTCTGAAACACAAAAATAGCAGAAAACAGGTAACTAGCACTGTGGCATCTCGTTAATAGGTTAGTTTCAAAAAATGCATAAAAACGCCACGAAGTGTAACGAAACACTAAACAAATGGTGTGAAAACAAGCATGGAGCATCAAAAATTATATATACGTTTGAGACGTATCAACTATCTCAAGCCCCGTCCTCCCGAAGGAGGTGGAGTTTGTGAAAGCACAAGAAGGTTGCCGAAAGGATGTCGAGTGTGCATTTGGTGTCCTCCAGCAGAGATTTGCTGTAGTCCGGTTCCCCGCTATGAGTTGGTCCAAAGATCAGATGTGGGAGGTGATGAACTATTGTGTGTGCTTACACAACATAATTATTGAGAATGAGCGAAAGTATCCGGTTCCTTTGAGCGAATAAGCTGCACCATATGAGAGAGAGGGTCCTCTTGCATAGCCTAATCACCAGGTGCCGGCATCGTGGACTGCTTTCATCGCTACGCGTCACGAGATTCGAGACTCCACAATGCATCAACAGCTGCAGAATGATCTGGTGGAGCACATATGGAGGCTTCGAGGCAACACCAACTAGTTTCCATTTGATTTGTTTGAAAACTTGTCAAATTATTTGCTTGTTTTGTTGAACTGTAACGTTTATTTGTAAAAATAAGGCAAATATTGGCAAAATTTATTAAATTCGCCAAACTGTGAATTTATTTGTGCAACTAAGACAAAAAACGCCAATCTCCGGGCGTCTACCTGGGGAGACGACTGGAAGTTCGGCGCTCCCCACGCTGAAGTTTCGTCTAATCTGGCGCTATTTATCGCCGGATTTGGCCGTGGGGAACGCCAACGGCTGGAGATGCTCTAATGCATGGCATGGGGCCACCGTTGTTAAGGATGGTTACAGACAATTCCGATGATATGGAGGAAAGAGATTAAGGATTCTTACAAACAGTTTACAAATGGCAATTTTATTACTGTATGGATGATGTGTGTAACTTGTACTTACAAGTAGTTATGGCTAAAACTAGATATCTCTTCTACTAATAATATTGTAATCGGTCGGTAGATACATCGTTTCAGAACTACCCCTTAATCTATACCTAATAATAAAGTATGTAAGATTTCCGTCCTCAACCAAATTTTTTGGACTAATTTACCCTCCCACCAAAATACATATTACCACCAATACCACCCGTAAGTTGATACATCCTTTTCGTCTCATTTCTTACATTGTTTGTACGTCGCGGTTTGCTTCAAGCCGAGTCCATCACAAAATCCACCCGATCGCTTATATAAAATAAAAGCCAAGCCCCAATCCAGCTTGTCGTCGGCCGATGCCCTGTGCGCCGCTGGAAGGTACACGCACGCGTCCGGCTGGTGCTCATGGTACTATCAGCTCGGTTGGAATGGCAAGCGGCTGCCTGCTGTCTCTCAAATCCTCACAAATCGGCAACGTAAAACTGACACCGTTGCACCCTGACCACCTCCGTGTCTACCTTGGAATCACGATCTCTGCATCGCTGAAGCATCGACCTCGCTACCGCGATCGGACACAACTCCTGGCCATGCGTCAACATTGTGTGCCGTGTTGTGGCCGCTTCCTTGCATGGATCACGATGCCCCACCTTTGACTACCCCAATCACGGGGCTCGGCACCGCCAGTGCCATGGCGTGAGGGAGAGGCTGTAGCCGCGGTCTGCCATCAGTGTCGAACTGTCGATACAGCAGGGCGACGTCGCGGATTAAGACAAAGCCTAAGAGTCAAAGTCTGCACGAGGAGCATCGTCGTGGCATCCGAGGATTGACAAGGCGGACGGATCGAGGATCGGATCGATACATCAAACATCCACGTGACGTGGTCTTTCTCGTCTAGCTTGCAGTCTCCATGACATCTTTCCCGTCTTGCTCGGCCTTCTGCACCAGGGTGGCCTCTCCTGGTGCGCTATGGCGGAGACGGCAACGGCTACTCCCGTCGTCCTCATGGCGAGCGGGA
This sequence comes from Dactylis glomerata, assembly GCA_007115705.1. Classification (NCBI taxonomy): domain Eukaryota; kingdom Viridiplantae; phylum Streptophyta; class Magnoliopsida; order Poales; family Poaceae; genus Dactylis; species Dactylis glomerata. Next base: position 191,319 of record QXEO01001040.1, read on the forward strand.
GCGAGACGTGCTCTGTGTGCTTCTGTCCTGGCCGTCGTTGTCGCCCGTGTGCGGTGACATCGGGCCAGGGGATGAGAGAACGGCGCTCTCGCTGAAGTTGTCGGCCTGGTTCAACGTGGACGTGGCGCTCTAGGCCGACCACACACAGCTCAAGCTGATCTTTTTCATCCACCTCCATCCTCCAACACCAGCCTATTTTTAGATCAAAAAGTGCGCTAGCTCTGTATTCAAGCTATAGTACAACTGCCAGATTGCTTACCCATCTGCGCCAGAGGTAATGATGGTGTTTGATGTAATGCCTCTGCAGACAACCTGGATGTTCCAAGCCATGTCCTATGGACAAACCAAGGTTCAGCAGAATGGTCAAGTCGCAAACGTCATCGAGATTGGCCGACTAGCAGGTTTGGACCGTCGGTGGTATGGTGGGAACACGCGGAAGAACTCCAGATGCTCCACAGAAAGCCGCAAGGTGGCCTCACAAGAGCAAGATCGGAAACTTGAGGTGGTTACTCGAGCAATCGTGGATCGATGCTTGGGTAGGGAGTTCGATAACTTCTTCTACCTCCCGGCCGTGGGTACGCGGGGTGGCATTCTTATTGCGTGGAAATCTGAGGTGGTGACGATCTCGAACCCCCATCTCTCAAACAACGCAATCACCGTGAGAGTTGGAGACGCTGGCGCCGCCGGCTGGTGGTTCACTGGGGTCTATGGCCCCCATACTGATGTGGACAAGTGCCTTTTCCTGCAAGAGTTAAAAGATGTTAGGGACCTTCACCCTGGTCCGTGGGCGGTGGCGGGGGATTTCAACCTCATCGTGGATGCTGTGGATAAGAACAACGCCAATCTCAACCGGCGCATGATGGGCAAGTTCCGGAAGTTGTTGGTGGAGTTGGAGTTGAAGGAGCTCTACCTCAATGGGAGGCGGTACACATGGTCCAATGAGCGAGAGAGCGCCACGCTTGAGCGATTGGACAGGGTGTTCTCTACCGTGGACTGGGAGGTGGCCTTCCCCTCGTCCTTCCTCTCTGCCATGAGCTCCTCGACTTCCGATCATTGCCCTTTGTTGCTCAACCTTGCCCTGCAGTTCAGCTCAGGGAAGAGATTTCGCTTTGAGTCTTTCTGGCCAAAGGCCGTGGGCTTTCAGGAGACTGTGGAGGGGGCTTGGGCCTCGCCCCCGCAGATTGCCAACCCGTTCAAGCGCCTCGCGGCCAAGCTCGCGGCTACTGCCAAGGCGCTTTCTAGTTGGAGTGACAAGTTCATCGGCAATAACAAGCTGCAGATCTTAGTGGCGAATGAGCTGATCCTTAGGCTCGATGTGGCGATGGACTCTCGTCCGCTTTCCGCGGATGAGCGGGATTTCCGGCGGCTCCTTAAGCGCAAGCTGTTGGGGCTAGCCTCGTTGGAGCGCACTATTGCCCGTCACCGCTCTCGGATCCACTGGTTGAGCGAAGGTGATGCTTGCACGAGATTCTTCCACCTGCATGCCAACCATCGTAGGCGGAAAAACTTCATTGCTCACCTCAAGGTGGATGGGGTCCTCATTTCGGACCAAGACGATAAGGCCAAGGCGGTGGACGCCTTCTACGAGTGGCTCTTGGGATCGTGCCCAGAGCGTGGGTTTGGCCTGGACCTTGATTTTCTAGGCATGCAGACTCATGACCTCTCTGGCCTGGAGGTGCCTTTCTCGGAGGAGGAGGTGTGGGGGGTGATCCGATCGCAGGAGTTGGACAAAGCTCCCGGCCCAGATGGTTTTACGGGCCGCTTTTATGCGTCTTGCTGGCCGATCATTAAGGAGGATATAATGGAGGCTTTTCAGGCCTTGTGGAGTGGTGACTGCAGGGGGCTTCACGTGGCCAACCAGGCATTGATCTCGCTTTTGCCCAAAAAAGCGGACGCCGTCGAGGTTAAGGACTTCAGGCCGATCAGCCTCATTCACAGTGTGGCTAAGTTGATCGCCAAGGTCCTCTCCGTCCGCCTCGCGCCGAGCATGCCTCTCCTGGTGGGTCCCCAGCAGAGTGCTTTCATCCGTGGACGTTGTCTTCACGACAACTTTCAGCTTGTGCAGGCTACCGCCAGAAAGCTGCACCGCCTCAAAAAGGAGGTCATTCTGCTTAAGCTCGACATCACTAAGGCCTTCGACACGGTGGATTGGGCTTTTCTGCTTGATGTCTTGGCTAAGCTGGGGTTCGGCCGGCGTTGGATCTCCATGATTTGTGGCTTGTTGGGGTCGGCCTCCACCCGCGTGGTGGTTAATGGCGTGGCGGGTAATCTCATCTTCAACAGGCGTGGCTTGCGGCAAGGGGACCCCCTTTCCCCCTCCTGTTCGACTCGGTGATGGACGTGCTACACCTGATGATCGAGAGGGCGGCTAGCGATGGCTTGCTCTCGGCTCTTGCCGAGCGTGGGTTGCGGCATCGCACCTCGATGTATGCCGATGATGTGGTTACCTTCGTGAGGCCTACTCGGTTGGACCTCCTCACCTGTTCGGCCATTGTTGAGGACTTTGGCGTGGCATCCGGATTGTGCACCAACCTTGCTAAGTGCTCCATTCACCCTATTCGGTGTTCGCCGGAGCAGGTTACGCTTGCGCGTGACATTCTCGGTTGCGAGGTGGGCTCCCTTCCGTTTCGTTACCTTGGACTGCCCTTGGGTATCCGCAAGGTCTCCGCGGCGCAGCTACAGCCTGTGGTTGACAACGCGATGAGGAGGGTGCAACCGTGGTGTGCCAAGCTCATGAACCGTGGCGGCCGGGCAATCCTCGTCCAGACCACGCTCTCGTCGATGTTGGTTCATGCCTTGATGTCCCTGGATATCCCACCGAAGACCCTGGAGGCCTTCGCCAAGATCTGTAGGGCCTTCCTGTGGAAAGGCAGGCAACAGGTGAATGGTGGCCATTGCCTGGTGGCGTGGGACAAGGTGACCTCGCCCAAGTCTGTGGGCGGGCTGGGCTTGCCGAACTTGCGCCTTCTCAACCTGGCGCTTCGTTGTCGTTGGGCGTGGCTGCAGTGGACTGACCCTGCTAGGACCTGGGCGGAGTTTGATCTTCGACTCCCCCGGGCTTCGTTGGCCCTGTTTGAGGCGGCCACGACAGTTCGTCTTGGTAATGGTGAACGTGCTCGGTTCTGGTTGGATCGTTGGTTGGATGGCGCTCGTGTGGAGGACGTGGCTCCCAACCTAGCGGCGATAATCCCTCCTCGCATTGCCAAAGCCCGCTCGGTTAAGGAGGGGCTTTCTGGCCTTTGGCTTCAGGACTGCGGGCCCAACCTCTCGGCCGAGGCGCTCGCGGAGTTCTTTGTTCTCTGGCAGATCCTCGCTGAGGTTCAGCTCTTTCCAGAGCGTGGGGACGAGCTGATTTGGGCTTGGTCGCCAGATGGGACGTACTCCTCCAAGTCAGCTTACAAGGCTTTCTTTGTGGGTCGTTGCCAAGCTACAGCGGCGGCTCAGGTGTGGCGCTCGAGGGCCCCTTATGGGTGTAGGTTTTTCGCTTGGCTCGTCTCCAAGGACAGATGTTGGACGGCAGACCGGCTAGAGCGTCGTGGACTTCCACACCCCGCGGCTTGCCCGCTTTGTGACCAGGAGCCGGAGACGTTGCAACACTTGTTGCTGGGTTGTGTGGTGGCCCGGGAGGTGTGGGCGTCGGCCCTAAACCACTGGGATCGATTGCAGTGGCTTCCGGAGGCTGATTCGGATCTCCTTCAGTGGTGGACTTCAAGGCCCTGCCCCAAGGCCAGTCAGCGGGACCTGTGGACGGCTATTACCCTGGTCTTCTGGTGCATTTGGCGGCACCGCAATGATGTGGTCTTCAACGGGGCTCGGCCTGAGCTTGGGGTCATCCTAGCGAAGATTAGAGAGGGGTACGGTAGGTGGCGTCTAGCTAGGCTGTTCCGTAGTGATTCCTTTGGCTTTCCGGAGCCGTTGCCGTGGATAGGTGGAGAGTAGTCCGTTTTTAGTTCTTGAGGAACTGCCACCTCTTGTTGGCAGCATCTTGCCGTTCTTCGGCGTTGTCTCTTCTATGTGATTAATGCACCCGCTTGGGTGTATTCTCGAAAAAAAGCCACATGACCTGCAGGGGCGTGAGGCTGGCATCGTGACGCCCCTCTTGTAGACCATATAGCAAGCGGCAACCCACACCATGTCGACAGACGTAACCGAGGCGGCCGAGATCTTTGGGCCCTGCTACAGGAACGTTTTGCTGCGCGTCGGTGATGAACTACATGGCAGAGCCGTCCAGGTGAGCCAGATAGGGACCGCAGCAGCAGCGCTGCGCCGAGAGCCAGATAGGGATCAGACGCAACAGGTCTTCGGCTTCTCCATCAGGGTACGGTGCACAGCTTCCATGGCCTGTTGCCGTCCTTGTCTAGGTCGTTCTCCGTAACAATGGCAGCTATAGGGGGGAGTTCAACTCAAGTATACCTAATAATTACCAATAACCACCATAGGGATGACTGCTCGTCGACGAGGCTTCTCGCCTGCATGGTGGTGGCCGGGGAGGCCGTACGTTCCTATCCGGCTCTGCATCGGCGTCGAGACCTGTTTGAGAAGACCAATGCCAAGGTGCCGGTGCAAACTATCAACTAGCTGTCTAGCTTCTCAGGGAGATGGATGGTTTCTGCGGATACAAGTGCGTAATGGCGCTCGCGCTCCACGTCGAACAGGCCAGATGCGTTGGACTCCGATGGTGCTCGCCACAGCAGGTCAGATGGTGCTCGATGCTGCGGGTCTCGGTGCTCGACGCTGCAGGTCTCGGTGCTCGTCGCTTCTAATGCAAGGGAGGTTTGACCAACAGGTTACCCTTAATCGTCCACATGCTACTGGTCTTGTGAGGATTCTTTAGGTGAGCAATCGCTTAGACTAGCTGCTTATAACATTATAAGTTATTATTCGTATGAATACATGTCTTCTTACCATCACACAATTTAGCATCATTACAAAAGCACATGAAGGCTCTCAAAAAATAACATGAAGCCACAAGGTGGCCTCACAAGAGCAAGATCGGAAACTTTAGCCCATATACAAGCTCCCGCGGCCTGGACTGTACGATCCATGTCCCTAATGCACAACAGCTTGCTTTTGAATTGTAGGTTAGCTGAAACAAGCAGTACCTTATGTGACCCTAAAATTATGTGCTTTTCTTTTGGCTGAGTGATCTTGAGCAAGTTTAAGAATTTTCAGTGTACATTGCTAAATTCACTTGATGAGGCTTGAGAGAACAAAGTCCAAACCGGGAGGAATTTTTTAGATGAAAGGCTTCAAACGATTTGACTTTAAATTAATAAAGCCATACACAATAGAGTTTACAACAAGGTTAAAAATAACACGCTATTTCTTTATTGTGACCCTTCTCCAGACGATGTACACGCTACAGCGTGCTAATAGCTAGGGCACTATATTTAAAAATAGCGTTTTAAAATTTTATCAAAAAATAAAAGATTTTAGTAAGAATAAAGTATATAGTGAAATAAATAGATGTTTTAACAAAATTAGTTATGTTTAACAATAATTATTTGCATCATATGTCCGGCAGGTGGAGAAGCTCACCCCAAGCAAGGACTAAAATTGAAGATCAAGGCACTGAGCGGTTCCGAACACTGCTCGGCGCCTTCGAGAAAGTCACGCTGCCCAACAGAGGTAGTTTTCAACCCGGGAGACCACTATGGGCGGGGAGGGGAGAATTCATAAAGTGTTAAATAAAAAATACCCCTATGTATCCATGAATATATTTATGTTTTATTTCTCCCGGTGCAATGCACGGACATTTTTCCTAGTTTCATAGTATTTAAAAAAAACTGTCACCGCTAAGTGAACTTACCGGTTCAATTTTTTTTCCTCTCCTCCCTCCACGGAGATGTCGCCCCGCCCAGGGAAAGAGGACAGCCGAGCCTGGTTGTTGGCTCCTCATCGCAGTCACCGGCGTCAGAGAGGAGGCTCTTCCCGCCGTCCTGAACATGATATGGGCCTTCACAGGTTGGAGAGCGCCGGAAGTAGGCGAGCACTCACGAGGAAAGGCTGCTGAGGAAGCAAGAATTAGCGGCGGCTTGGGGGTTCTGATAGACAGAGAAAAGCGGATCGGGCTGCACCCAGGCGACGAAGAATCGGCAGAAGCAGCGTGCCACTGGTGACGGCAACCAGAATGACTGGGCGACGAGGAGCTTCCCCCTACGCGAGTCACGCGGCGGTGGCTCGGGGCTCCCAACGCTAGCGCTACTAACACTTTGCTCTCTGAACTGTTCATCGTCTCTAGATTGAGTTGCAATTCTCTGAAAAATTGAATTTCATGCAGGCAATCAAGCCATATCAGGCCGAGGAGGAAAACAACATGGTGGATATGGTCATCAACCCGCCCATGTCGCTGAGACTGCCGAGCTGGTCGAGGGCCGGGTCAAGCGCATCCTCAATCTAGCCGCTGCAACTAGACATTGTACTTCAGAACCACCTGCGCCGCTCCCGTATGAGTCTCTCAAGCACACACCTGCTGCTGCAGTCCTGCTGTGAACAAAAATACAAAATGAAAAAAAAAAATCAATAGAAGTCAGCGTCTATTGTACAAAACTTCCTGACTGTAGATTTTTTAGGCCAGGTTTACAGACCGCTGTTGCTTTTTTAGCGAGGCTATTAGCTTCTGCTTACAGAGAGGGATAGCGAGGCTATTAGCTTCTGCTTGCCCAGATGGAAATACAACATTAATTATGTGCATATGCAGGCCATTACATGAAATGAAATTTATTTCTGACCACTCCTGAATCAAGCAAATGGCATCATCATGTGATTTCACTATTATTACACGTTTAAAATTGAATTTTATTTTTATTTAGTATGACCCCGTAGCAAAGCACGGGTTATGTGCTAGTTTTTTATAAACTATCTATATATAACATGGAAAAGTATTACACACACGACATGCCCAAACCAATATATATGCCCTAAGGATGGAAAGGGGGACAGGGTTGGATCTACTGTCACAATTTGATTTGTGTTGCCTCGGAATTAGACCTAATTACATTGATACACCGCGAGGAAAAGATGGGTCTTACATATTCTAACCCAACTTTTAGATGCCAAAAGATGAGGACTTTGCACGAGTGTGTCGATTTGCCTCCCAGGCTCACTGAATCTCTTTATTTTGAAAATTTGAAAAATATATTTTAAATATTTCAAAAAATTCTAAAAATATATGTACACATACGCAATAATGTATAATTCAAATCTGCGAAATCTCAATCTGAAATACATTGTATTCTACTCTACACAAAAAAAGATAAAGTTTTAGATCGAGATATGTGAATAGTGCACCTTTCAAACCTCGTTAGGTTTTGTCTTTTTATGTAGTACGTAATACAATATATTCTAGATTAAGATGTTGCACACTTAAAGTATACATAATTATCTATATGTACATATATTTTCAAAAACAATTAAAACTTCATAATGTTATTTTCAAAATTTAAAAATAAAGGGCTCTAGTGAACGAATTTTTGGACTTTGCACCGCATATAACAGTAAGGGATCATATTAACTTTCTTTGCCGGGGATATACAAATTCGAACTGTCAATGGATAATAAACTGTCGAGTCGGATATTCTACCCAGCAGGTCCAGTAAACTTATCAGTGAGCGGCATATCCATAATCCTAGAGCAATGTCCGTGAGCAATGAATGAATCACTATCGCTCGTACGTCGCAGCCAGGATACATACACTGGTGGAAAAAAGGCCTTCAATCCTGGTTTATAAGGCCCATTAGTCCCGGTTGTAGCAACCGGGAGCCTTTAGTCCCGGTTATTTATAAACCGGGATCAATGGGCCTCCACGTGGCCTGGGTCATGTGCTGCGGCTGGAGGACCTTTGGTCCCAGTTCGTAACACGGATCGGGACTAAAGGTCTATTCGGAATAAAATTTGTATTTTCTATTTCGGAATTTCTCTATTTTTCTTTATTTCTCTAATATCTAATCATCTCTATTCTTATATCAAATTAGATACTTATGGCTCTCACTTCATTCTCATGTCAAATTACAAGTACTTGTGGTCCTCACTTCCCGGTCGGTCACATATCCTCACACTGCTCCACCCTTAGCACGCTTAACTTCTCCATTCCTTCCCTACTAGCTTTCAAGACTGCGCTCGCGACTTCTTGATAATGGTATGCTATCAATTCTATTAACCTATACACTTTGGTAATATATAATATTACTTTTTTAAATTCCAAATAAATTCACAAAATAAGCAACAGTGATTAAGTAATAATAAGCACCAATGAATTTCAAATAATCTTTATGCATAATTTAATTATTAATTTTTAATAATTAAAATATTCAAAAAAGCCAAAACACTAGAAAAATAAAAAATTCAAAAATTAATAGACTTTGTTAACCGAAACAGAGGGAGTACATTTTTCCAAACATTATACTCATCTAATAGAATAACAATAAGAGACATGAGAAATCTCGAAGACTCACACAACCACACATCTACGATCATCCACCTAATAAACGTTAAGGTTGAGACGACCAACATGGCTATTGTAGCCTTTTAGCTTCCAGTAGCTCGTAGCAATCTCAAAGCCCAGGCGAGCGTCTAGAGTGGCATATAACAATTGCTTGAAGCTCAATGGAACTTTGGCCCAACCAAATAGTAGTTCTTCTTCTTCTTCTCCCTTCTTCTTGCACTTCTTCTTGTCCTTCTTCTTAATCCTCTTCTTGTTCTCAAGATGTGTCCCAATAGTAGCATTGGCCAGATCATAGAGACTTGGAGTTAGTTTGTCGGTGGGGTTCGGGACAATCTTTTGAAGATCATACGCAGACGGAATTTCAATTCTGTATGTCCTCAGCATGCGCACATCATTGGCGATAGCCGCACCGCAGAATTTGATGATGGTGTCCTTCAAGAATTCCTTGAGCTGTTGCGGCACGCGATTGGCCCAACATATCTGGAAGATCAATACCTCGGACGCCACCGAGAGTTGAAGGACGGCGGGATGCTGATTGACCTCGTGAGGGGTGGTGAACTCACAGTCCAAACCCACGCACTTGATCGGTGCGGCGTCGAGGAACCGTTGCTTGACGACGCGGATCCATTTCTCCACCCTTAATGCACGGAGAGTTTCCGTGATGGTGAAGTTCATCTCTTCGACGGTGATATAGTACAGCCGAGATTGAGGTAGATCTTGCTCCGCCATTGAGAGGGAGAGAGAGGGCGCCGGCGGTGGTGAAGATGTGCTATGCGTGGGAGATGTGTTTTTGGGAGAAGATTAGGATGAGAAGATGTGTGCTTAAGATGAAAATATAAGTGCTCTTATATAGTAGAGAGAGGGAGATGAAGAAGGCTACAACGCCGGCGTGTGATCAAGCCGGCCGGCGGTTCCCGAAGCAACGATGATCTACGAAGCGACGCCGCGCGTAATGGCGATCAAATTCCAAAGCGATCGTCGCTTCGTAACTGGCGCAGGAAGTGGCGGTTCGTTTGAACGGGCCTTTGGTCCCGGCTCGTGGCACGAACCAAGACTAAAGGGTGCCCTTTAGTCCCGGTTCGTGCCACAAGCCGGGACTAAAGGCCCTTATCTATTAGTCCCGGTTGTTTATAAAAATCGGGACTAAAGGGCACCTTTGAACCGGGACTAATGCTCTCTGGCCCACATTTTCGAATGAACCGGGACTAATGCGCCCTTTAGCCACGGGTCAAACAGTTTGGAGACTAATTGGGGTAAATGGAAGCCCTTTTTTCTACTAGTGGAGTAAATTACAAGAAACTACCACATTTGGGGCTAATATCACAGGTCAGTACCTGTTTTGGTAATTTTTTCGAAAATCTACCAGTTTTGGGGCATGACGTTACAAATTGGACCGATTCCTGTCTAAACGTGTTTTGACAGCCGGGCTGACTGATGGGACCCATTTGTAAGGGCTGACTTGGCTGCACATGTGAAGGTGGTGCTGACATGGATGTGGAGCCCACTTGTCAGCCCATTAAAAAAATAAAAAATAAAAATAAAAATTTAAAATTTTAATAAATAAAAATATAAAAAATCTATGTTTCTTTCATATATATGACAAGTATATATTTTCTAAGAGCATTTTTTAAAAATCTATGTCCAGCGGATCCATATTATTTCTATTTTTTGTTTATAAAAAATTTAGTTTGAAAATTATGTGTGTTTGCTTGGATTTGAACTCCTAAGCACCTAGCAAGTAAAAGATGCTCATAAAAAGTTCTAATAAAATCTCCATTTTACGTCTGAATGCATAATCATATAGTCGATTTATTTAGAAAGTTCCGCTAAAAATACATAGTACTTTTGGCTACACAAAGTTGTGTATCTGAAAAGAAAAAACTTGGTATAGAGAAAATAAATTTATTTATTTTATGTGTCACATGACAATGTATTTTGTGAAAACTAGGTATATAAAATATCTTATTCACATATGCTCTACGAGTCAAAATTATATACGTAGCCTGGTGGAAAGATATCTCATGAAAATAAATTTATTTTTTGTATGTGGTTCACATGAAAAATTATTTTGAGATACAAAAAACAAAAAATATACGTGTATGGTAATTGGGAGCATGCGGCGCTCCGACGCACCTTTTTTTGTTTTTTCTTCTTTTTAAAAATTATACGTGTATGCTAATTGGGAGCAGGAGACGAACTCTTTTTTTATTTTTAAATTTTTAATTTTTAATTTTTTATTTTTAAATGGGCTGACAAGTGGGCTCTACGTCTATGTCAGCACCATCTCCACATGTGCAGCCAAGTCAGCCCTTACAAATGGGTCCCATCGGTCAGTCGGACTGTCAAAACATGTTTAGACGAGAATCAGTCCAATTTATAACGCCACGCCTCAAAACTTGTAGTTTTTTGAAAAAATTACCAAAACAGGTACTGAACCTGTGATATCAGCCCCAAATATGGTAGTTTCTTATAATTTACTCCTACTAGTGATATGGTCAGCTTGCGTATTTTAAATTTCGAAACCTCGGCCGGAAGCCCGGAACCGGTCCTGCCGTCCTGGCCATGTGTTGCCGATTTCTCCAGAATCAGATATCGGTACGCCCTCCCCTCGTATGTACTGGTTGACAAAGGCTCCGTCGGATTAATTGTAAACCATGTAGAGGAAGTTGGTAAAGCGGTAGGTGTATGCGACCTCCCTCGTCGGGGACGATCGACATAGTCCTCCATAGACTTCTTGATGGATATATATTTAGCTTGCTCGTATATTCTATGCTTCTACTAGCAGAGGCATGACGTATCCAACTACTCCGTTGCACGGCAAACAAACAAAACCACGGCATATAAACGCGCGTGTACGACTTGATTATTTCTGCAGTATTTTTAAATCGATTTGGTGCCATATCATCCATGAAACCTGTGAGACCTATTCCGAATCTACGTCGGCATCTCTTAACTGAGTTCAGCACGGCACATTGACCGTACCAAAGGTACTGTGCGCCTTCAAGAGCTCTTCGTTGACATTCTGAGGTAATTCCCTTGTGTAATCACTAATCAAATGTTTTCTACTAAACTAACATTTTCTACAACACTAAATCACTAAGTAAACTAACATTTTCTACACACTAAATCAACTAATTTCTAATTCAGGTAATTTCATTGAAATGATCTAACATTTTCCACTACACACTAATGAAGGAGTTATGGCATAGAGACAACAATATAATGTTATTATTTAACACCAAGTTTTTGTAATTAATGATTATTCCATTTATGCTATAACTGCTATGTGTCTTAAATGCAATGTTCAATTGAAAATCATAAGCACATGTAAAAGAATAAACAAACAAGTGTTCATAGTCAAGCCTCTAGGACTAGCTCCTATGTTTAAGATGATCATGTTTTCCTGGTCGTGGGGCATATTGCAACAAAGGATGGTGTCAACATAAGGAGAGTACATTGTTAGAAGAACAAGGGTACTGAACTGACCCTATTATATCTGATACGCGATGAGACATTTCTTCCTTATTGATAGTTTTATCTTAAGTGTAATCTTATGATGCGAATCATTAAACCATGAGAATATCAAGCACTCCCATTCTGGATGACATGTATTGACTGCTATCCAATATTATACCGTAATAGGGTAATAAAAAGATAGTCGTCATATATGTTGGAAAGAGTGTCCGAGGACTTGATGATTCAAGACTGGAAATTTCTCCTCGGATCTGGATAGATATACCCAGGGCCCATCTCGGTATTACGACGCCACCCTTTCATCTAGCCAGACACTTTGTAATTTTGGGTACAAGGACATCAGAATACAATACGAGAATGATGTTAACAGGTATAGTCAAGAGTTGAATCACAAGGATAAAGAAGTCTCACCTCGGGTGTTCATAATAACGTGAAGCAATAGGACTGATACTATAACATATCACACAGGTTATTCACGCACGCACATGAGCTAATGTGGATGTCCATGGCCCCTCTATTAGTTATTGTTGTGAAAGAGTTTCAGAATCATGTATGTATGTAATCGAATCTATTTGGATCACATGCTTAAGGTTCACCGATCTGAATAGTACTTGATGCACGAGATATTATCCGAAAGATGTTCTGGAGTTCAAAATCAGTTCGGGTAGTCTCAAAATATTTTTGATGATATTTTGGAGGTTTAGCAGAAGTGTTTCAGTGAATTAAACAAGAAATAGGGAAACTCTGAAACTCCATAAGGAGTACTATCGGAGGGGGGATAGGGGATGCTGGCTAGGCTAAGCCCCTTTGGGTTTTAGTTGGGCCCATAAGGTTCCACTAGGTGGTCACCAGGCCCCTCCTTGAGGGACCCATGTGCCTAGGGTTTTGGGTAGGGGCAGACAACCCCTCATCCTAACCCCATCTAGTATATGGCGGTGGCTAGGGTTTGAGGGCGGCGACAACACTTGGCCCCTCTACCAAGGAATGATCGCCCCCTCATACCACTACATAAAGGGATCCTCTCCCTCCCCTCCAAATGCACCTCAACCCATTGGCTCTCATCACCCTCTCATGCTTGCATGTGAGAAAAGTTCTTCGGTATGCTTCATCCTGGATGATGAAGTCTTACTACTAAGGTGAACACATACGTGTGTGAACCATCAGAGATACCGTGCTTTTGGTCTTAAGGAATAAGAAGAGATCGCCATGTCTGGAATCATCATCGAGCCTTCCTCAAACCTCTCAGTGAGAATACATTGATCCTCCTCATAGTTGTGTATGCATGGATAGATCTTGGGTGATGATGTAAGTACAATTTTTTGTTTTACATGCATTTGTTCCCCAACAACTAAATCAACTTATTTCTAATTCAATTCATCTAATCTAAATCAATAAACAATTCAAAATTAATAATAAATGGAGGGGAGGAGGAACTCTCGCCATGGGCGGCATTCGACGAGGCGGCGAGGCGACAATGACCTATTGAGGAGGAGGCCAGTGATGCAATGAGGAGGTACGCTGGTGATCCAAAGGGCATGGTGCGGTGGCGATCTGAGGCGATGTGGAGACGGTGATGGGGTGCAACGACAACGATGGAGGGTAACGATATCGGGGCCGTGACTAAAGGAAATATGCCCTAGAGGAAAATAATAAAGGGTTTATTTGCATATTTTATTTAGTTCATAATAAGTTTAATACTTTGCTATAACTGTGTCAGTCGGAGAACACTAATACACATGTGGTATTAAACAACCAGAGTCCCTAGTAAACCTCTATTACTAGCTCATTGGTCAATGTTGGTGCGTAGTCTTGACTACCAGTTGGGAACCCCAAGAGAAAGGTATGATGAGCACAACAATAAGTTTTTCCTCATTAAGAAACCAAGGTTTAATCAACCAGTAGGAGAAAGAAACCACTTCTGAAGGTTGATGCTAACTGGCTTTTGGCAGGGCGCACTACCGGCACTAGCACGTGGAACCTGCATACAACACAACCAAGATACTTTGCCCCAACTTGCAGTGAGGCTGGTTTGCTGAAAACAAAGGATTAAACGTATCGTGTGGAAAAGGATATTTGTTTGCAGTAAGTAAAATAAATAATGCTTGCAGAAAGTAAACGGTGCTTGCAGTAGATGGTAATATAAATATAAAAGAATGGACCAGGGTCCACAGTTCACTAGAGGTGTCTCTCCATAAAGAAATAACATGCTGGGTAAAAAAATTACAGTTGGGCAATTGACAGAATAAAGAATGCATAACAATGCATGTACATGACATGAAGATCACTATGAGATTCACTTGGGCATTACAAAATAATACATAGACCGTAATCCAACTGCATCTATGACTAATAATCCACCCGCAGGATATCATCCGAACAACCCTTGGGTATTAAGTTGCAAGCAACAGATTATTGCCTTAAGCAAAGTGTGTAATGTAAACAATACAAATGTCCTTGAACAAAAGATTGTTGTTTTCTCCATAGTAGCAACAGCCCATCTACAACCTTAGAAGTTATTGTCACTCTCCCAGATTACTACTCCCTCGATCCTGGTGTATTAGGCTCACTTGGCTATGCAGCGCGACCAAGGCGGACGTAGATTGGAAGAAAACAATCGCTTGGTCGATCTCCTTTCCTCCAATTAGCATCGATTTTCTCTCGAGCAGTAATTAGGTCATGTGAAGCGTCCTCGGCTTTGTTTTGCATGCCCGCTACAAGAGGAAATCCTGAGCCAATCTGTGGCGAGAATTGCGCCATGCATTGGTCGATTTGATCTCTCCCGGATCGCCCTCCTCTTTCCCTCCAAACCTTCCAAAAACCGCGTGAAACTTACGAGCGAAATTAGCGCACGGGGATCGTTTCCAATTTTTTTCGTTTGATTTCCAAAAGAGCGCGCTAACCTCTCTGCTAATCCCTCTATAAGTACTCCATGCCAATTTGCAGACGATTCCAACTCTCCTCGCCTTCCCCTCTGTCGAGCAATGGCGTCCGGCCAACAAATCGGTCCTCGCCGCCTTAAGCCGCTAGGTTTACATGGGATACGGGCTACGCCGTTCAAGCCACGGGTCGAGGAGAGGAATCTGGCGCGCTCTATCATTCCCCCAGATGTGCCTGTGCGGCGTGTCGGCCTTATAAGGCCGCACGGTTCCTCCCTCGTCGGCGGGAGCGGCAGCGTCTTCGGGAGCGGAACCATGTCCGGGACTGGAAGTGGGAGCGGCAGCGGCATTGGGATAGAGCGCGGCATCAACATTGGGTCAGGAGGCAGCATGGCCGGGACAGGGAGCGGCAGCGGCAATGGCGGCGGTTTTGTCCCCGGCACCGAGCCAACGCAGCGTCCGCGCCGTGTGGGACTAAGCCGTCGTCGTCAGTCAACTTCTAAGGGTACTTCCTTTCCAAACTTGCAGCTTGGCGCCGGCTTCAGCATCGATCTCCGGTCTCCCTTTTTCACGCAAGGAGAGAGCAGTAGGCAGGGCGGCAGCAGTGGAATCGATCTGAGTAAGCATCTTTAAATCTTCTGCATGACAAGGTTCAAGTTATGTTTTGGATTGCTTCAGCATGTTTAGATTGATATTCTGGTTATATTTAGAAATCATATTCTGGTATGGAACAAAATAGACATGCATGTAAAATTGTGAACTAGGTTCAGCATGTTTAGATTGATATTCTGGTTATATTTAGAAATCATATTCTGGTATGGAACAAAATAGACATGCATGTAAAATTGTGAACTAGGTTCAGCATGTTTAGATTGATATTCTGGTTATATTTAGAAATCATATTCTGGTATGTAACAAAATGGACATGCATGTAAAATTGTGAACTAGGTTTAGCATGTTTAGATTGATATTCTGGTTATATTTAGAAATCATATTCTGGTATGGAACAGAATAGACATGCATGTAAAATTGTGAAGATAATTGTGTTGTCCCTATTGTACAGATGGTGAGGGCTTGGGTGGGGGCAACAATGGCTCGAACGGCGGCTATCGTGGCATTGGTTACAACCCTAACTTCGAGAACGCCGATGAGTACCCTCCTAGCCAGCAACATGTAGAACCAAATGTGCAACGAACCATTGATTTGAGTAAGTTTGTAGATGTTTTATTGTCAATACAACTTTAGAAATTTCAAAACAGTGAAAAGTTTGTTTATTTGGTATATGTAGATATTCTATCAAATAAAACTACGAGGACACATTACACTACGGAGGACAAACGTCACATATACTCACTGATATTGCAACGCAATGGAACTGCAAAGAGGCTGAAGCGTGGAGTTTCTGCTGCGGTTGCACGAATTGCAGATTGTCCAAGGAGGGTAGTCACAAGGATTTGGAAACAGGGCATAATAGGAGGAGGCATAAATGGCGTGAAGTCCATGCGCAAGATGAAGTGTGGAAGGAAGATAATCAACTTGGACATTGATGCATTGGAAGCTATCCCTACTTCAGAGCGCACCACCATACGACAATTGAGTGGAGCTCTCAACATGCCTAAGTCCACTGTTTTTCGGAGGTAATTTCATAAACATTATCATAGTTTTTTGGAGGAGTATTGTTCAGTTTAATAAAATTTTGTTAACTTGCGTGTAGGTTAAAGGAAAAAGAAATAAGGCGGGTTACCAGTGAGGTGAAGCCCTCTTTGACACGAGAGAACATAAAGGCACGTGTGCAATACTGCCTTCAAAATATTGAGCCCTCTACGTTCAATGGCACTCCCACGTTCAAGGCTGCATTCAACACCGTTCATATAGATGAGAAGTGGTTCTACCGAGTCAAGAAGAAACAAAATATCTATTTGAGCCATAGAGAGGAGGCTCCACAGAGAGAGACTAAGAATAAAGGTCATATTCAGAAGATTATGTTTCTTTCGGCGATGGCTAGACCTCGCTATGATGCCCAAGGAAATTGTGTTTTTGACGGGAAGATTGGGGTGTGGGCTTACGTTGATTATGTTCAAGCTCAAAAAAAGAGTGCTAATAGGTAAAGTTAACAACTTGGCTTGATAAATTTTTGAAACTTGAGAACGTTATTAGTTTGGGCACTAATGTAAGCTTATTTTGTTTCAAACAGGAAGAGGGGAGAATGGGAACTCAAGCCTAGCACGGACGTGGACAATGAAAAAAGTAGAGAATACATGGTTAACTTTGTGCTACCGGCTACTAAGGCAAAGTGGCCAGCTAGTGATAGGTACAAAACAATTTACATTCAGCAAGATAATGCGAGAACTCATATCATGCCCGACGATCATATTTTTCTAAGTGAGGCCGCTCGAGGAGGTTGGGATATTAAGATGGTTTTTCAACCACCTAATTCGCCCGACACAAACATTTTAGATCTTGGGTGGTTTGCATCGATCCAATCCTTGTTTGAAAAGAAAATGCCGAAGACTCTACCTGAAATTCTACAGAAGGTTAACCAATCTTTGGCTGAATATCCCCATCAAAAACTCAATATGTTAGTCATGAATTTTATTTTGAACTTGCAGGATATTTTTGATCCACCAAGCGAAATTTTCATTACATTTTTATTCAAAATTTTATTTTTAACTTGCAGGATATTCTTGACCCACCAATCATGCATGAGGGAAATAATAAGGAAAAAGGGGATGATTCACTATGACGTACCACACATGAAGAAGGAAGTTCTTGAGAGATAAGGAAAATTGCCTATTCGATTAACAATTGACAAGGACTACGTAGATGCAGCAATAGAATGGCTCAACACAACTTGATAAATGTGTTGATGTGTTTGTCGAAGGGATGTATGGACTTTTATTTGAGAGTATGGACTTTATGTGAGAGTATGGACTTTTATGTGAGAGTATGAACTTTTATTTTAGAGTATGGACTTTTATGTGAGAGTATGGACTTTGAGATCAAGTTAAAGTTATGTGTACTGATTTTAATTTAAACTTTCATTTTATATGGAAGCAAAGATGAAGGGAGAGGAAGAGAAGGAGACCGACGGGAGAAGAAAAGAAACATGCAGAGAAAGCGTGCATGGAAAACACGATCGATTTCCCACTTGTGCATGCATCGATCAGGTTTCCTCTCTCCCGCGCCCACGATGGAAGGCTTTCCCACTGTATGCAGTCAAACGGTTTTGAGAGAGAGAAAATTAGGGAGAGGGAATGGTGGGGAGTAATTATAGGGGCTATTAAGTGCAAACCGGGCCTTAGAGGGGAGATATTCCGGGACAAATAGATTTTGGAAGTGGGACTAATACACCGGGACAGAGGGAGTAGAGGCATGAACCCACTATCGAGCATAAATACTCCCTCTTTGAGTCACTAGCATCTACTCGGTCAAGTTATCTACTAGCAACGGTAAGCATGCAAGATCATAATTAACATAGACATGATAAATCAACAATCAACTTGACATAGTACTCAATATTCATCGGATCCCAACAAACACAACATGTATAATTACATAACGATGATCTTGATCATGATAGGCAGCTCACAAGATCTAGACATGAAGCACATGAAGGAGAAGACAACCATCTAGCTACTGCTATGGACCCATAGTCCAAGGTAGACTACTCATGCATCACTCTGGGGGCTGGCATGGTGATGAAGAAGGCCTTCGGTGATGATTCCCCTCTCCGGCAGGGTGCCGGGAAGAGCTTCTGGACCCTCCCGATATCGGGACGATGATGGCGGCGGCTTGTAGTATGATTCATGGAAAAATGTTCTACCCTTTAGGGTTTTCCCGTCGAAGGGAATTTATAGGTGGAAGGGCGATGTCAGGGGGTGGACCAGGGGTCCACACCACCTGGTGGCGCGGTGAGGGGGTGGCCCGCGCCACCCTATGGTGCGGCTGCCCTCTGGCCCCCCTCCGTCTCTCGTTTGGACTCCGTCTTTATGTCAGGTAAATAGGAACATCGGCTTTCATTTCGTCCAATTCTAAGAATATTTCCTGTGTAACTTTTTTGAAACACAAAAACAGCAGAAAACAGGAACTGGCACTGTGGCATCTCGTTAATAGTTTAGTTCTGGAAAATGCATAAAAAAGCCACGAAGTGTAAACAAAACACAAAGCAATTGGTGTAAAACAAGCATGGAGCATACAAAATTATAGATACGTTTCCGACGTATCAAGCATCCCAAGCTTAACTCCTGCTCGTCCTCGAGTAGGTAAGTGATAACAAAACAATAATTTTTGAGGTGACATGCACCAACACAATCTTGATCAACTTAAGGTAAAGCATTGCATGCTGAGATCAAAGTACTCTAAACATGGGCATAAGAGATATAATTCTAACCATAGAACTTAGCAACCATGTTACAACATGAAAAGAAACACAAACAAAAGATCATGAATAATAATGCATTGAAAGGTGTATGTTTGTTTGAAGAATATAGAAAACATAGCAAAGTGGTATTCAGCTTGTCCCTCATGGAGTAGAAAAACATAAATGCATAGGACACCTTCAAAGTTCAAGAGGGTGACTAGATACAAATAATTTGAGAACAAGCAATACCATAATCATGAATAAATCAATAATAAATTTTGGGACCATTCACATTATACTCAGAATGACAACTATGCTCTCTTAATCGGTGCGTAAAGGTAGAAGATGAAGACTTAACGTAAAAGTAAAAGAAAGGCCCTTCGCAGAGGGAAGTAGTGATTGCAAGTTTTATAAACCTTCCAAAAATTATGGTACTTATTAGCTTTCAGCTCTCATTGCCCCTGTCATAGGCATCTTGAGTGGTTAATGTTAATGCGAGTACAAATATGAGATATATGCTTGACAAGTCATAAGTTGAAAATCTCATGTCCCGTGAATACGAGTACTTAAACCATGCTAATTGACTTAGGTCCCAAGTAAGTTCTAGTCATTGTAAGCATACATGTATCATTGAGAACGCCAGCGGGGTACCTCCTGACCGATGATATGGAAACTGTCCCACATCAAAATGCCAAGACAAACAGACAATGGAAACCTCAGCATCTCTTTTATTTACCATTGGGTATATCTTTTTATTTTGAGATGCATCGTCGAATGTCCACTATGGTTATGCTGTAAATTTCCACCATTAATGATGCATGGTTTAGATTAGTGGCCCAGGCATTTCTCTAACACATATACAAACTCCATGAACTTCACAAGTTTCCAACTCCTTTCACACAGATAAGCATCTATAAACAAAAGATCATGACATCAACTAAATAAGAATAAGTGCAATGTTGAAAGCGTGCCCCATGACAGCATGGCTGGGCTAACTCCCAACTTACAACTTGCATGCATATAATCAACATAAGAGAGCCACACTGGTCAAGTTTATTAAGTGCAAGAAAGTAAATGTGCCATCAAGTTTGTGAGAGCTTTACTAACCAATTTTCTCATAACAAAAAAAAATTAATTTAGAAGATAGATAAAAGCATGACAAATATACTTGGAATAGAAAAATTGCTAATAGGTAGATATGGTGGACACATTGGAAAAACTTTCGTTTTTGGGGGTTGGATGCACGAGAAGTATTCTCTCTCAGTACGGGTGAAGGCTAGCAAAAGACTGGGAGCGACCAACTAAGAGAGCAATAACGGCCATAATCATGCATAGCGACAAAACATTATTAACCGAAGCATAAAGTGATATTAGATGTCAAAAACCAAATGATCATAGAGGCTTGAGGCGACTGGTTTAAAGATAAACATGGTGTAAGCATGCACCAAGTCAACCCAAATAAAGCATCAAAGGAGAATACCACAATATTATGCTTCTATAAGATAAAAACAACGCATGATTCTTTCAAAGGCACATTAAGCACTCTTAGTTATTTGAGACAAGTCTTGCTACAACAATAACTACTAAGCATATAATCAAAATAATACCAAGCATGACATGATAAAGTCTAAGCAACAGTCTAAACAAGCTCCCTTTTGCATCATTATAGGCATGAAACAATTTACTCTTTTCCAACACCAATCAACCTTTTTGAAACAACTCTCAAAGATGAAAAGAAAAAAAGACCAGAGGTCTAAACACACCTAGCTACAAAGAACTAACAAGTTCTGAAAAAGAATGAAGGCAAAAAAATAAAAGCTAAATGCAGTACTAGAAAAAGAGAACACTCGTTGAATGATAAAAGTGAAAACTAGAGTGTTCTAGGCAATGAAAACGGAGTGTGTCTTCTCCAAAAGAAACATGTTGGGGTACAACCATTTATTGCAGCAAACAAAACAAAAGAAAACTTAAAGCAAAAATAAAGACGCTCCAAGAAAAACACATAGCATATGAAGCAATAAAAATATAGTGTCTTGAAAGATGACCTGATATTTTTGTTGATGAAGAAGAGGGTGCCTTGGGGATCCGCAAGCTTTGATGCTTATACTTCTTGGATATTTCTGGGGTGACATGGGCATCCCCAAGCTTGAGCTTTTGTCCATACTTCATCTCATCTCATCATTCTCCTTTTCCTACACTTGAAAACTTCCTTCATACAAAACTTCACACAATTCTCATTAGCAACATTAGTTTATGCAACATAGTAGATCCACTTTTGGTTCAGTTTCAACTCAAGTACAACACATATTAAAACATAAGCTACTATAGCAACTTCTTCTAAAAGTTCCGTGATAAAAAAAACTCAAAAAAAGAGATCAAGAGGCAAATGCAAATAGTGGCAGAAATCTGTCAAAACAGAGCAGCTGGTAAAGAATATTTTTTGAAAATCTTCTGTTGCTCAAATCGAAAAGTGCAAAACTAATGAAAGTTAGATAATAACCTGGGGCATGTGCACAAGAAATCTCAGATAAAAATGACGTTCTGGGAATTTTTACAAATTTTTACGGTGAAGCACAGAAATCTTTTTCGGGACAGCAACTTCCCCAAATCTTACCTTCTTCCAATTAGAGGTTCTTCTTGGTACAAAAACAAAATAAAAATGATAAGGAGAGGTCATTACAGTAGTAATAACTTCCAAGACTCAACAAAAAGAAAAAGTACTGAAAAGAAAACATTGGGTTATCTCCCAAGAGTGCTTTTCTTTAACGCCTTTGAGCTAGGCGCAGAAAGTAGGAATCAAGTATTTTCAAGCGAAGAAGTATCAAGATCAATACCAGAAGTCTTTTCAACCAGGAATTGTATTTTATCCAAACAAGTTTTAGAAGATCCTTTCTCAACACTCTTGGGTTCACTACTTTCATTAAAAGGGTTTTCAGGAACAATCCAATCAAAGTTCTTTTCCAAGGCTTCATGCATTCCTACGAGTTTAAAAGTTATTTGTATTTTGACTTCCTCCCTATTTGTACCAATAACATCTACACATGAGCCAAGCATATTAAAATGATCAAAGACTTTTCTAGCTCTATAACAACATCTCTAAATTCTTTATGGAAAGTCTCCAAAATAAAATCTCTCTTTTTGGAGTCTTCGATATCATGAAGCTTAAGAAACATTTGCTGCATTATGGGGTTAAGGTTAACAAACCTAGCCTCCAACATGTGAACTAAATAAGCAGCAGCAATTTCATAACTAGGAGCAAGTTCTGCTTAGGATATATCCTCAACATCTTTGTGCTTACTGACATGATTAAATAACTCTTCAATATTATCTTTCCCAATTATAGAATCGCTACCTACTGATAAGTCTTTCAGAATGTACTTAGGGATCAACATAATGAACTAAAAATAAAGTAACAAAGTACCAACTATAAAAAGAACTAATTTTTTGTTGTATTTTTGATAAAAAGATGCAAACAAAAATAAAGTAAAGAAACTAAGCAAAACAATAACAAAGTAAAAAGGTTGGAAGTGAGAGACTCCCCTTGCAGAAATCCTCTTTCTCCCCGGCAATGATGCCAGAAAAGAGCTTGGTGGTGCATAGTCTTGACTACCAGTTGCGAACCCCAAGAGGAAGGTATGATGAGCACAACAGTAAGTTTTCCCTCAGTAAGAAACCAAGGTTTAATCGACTAGTAGGAGAAAGAAACCACTTCTGAAGGTTGATGCTAACTGGCTTTTGGCAGGGCACACTATCGACGCCAGCAGCAACGTGGAACCTGCATACAACACAACCAAGATACTTTGCCCCAACTTGCAGTGAGGTTGTCAGTCTCACTGGTTTGCTGAAAACAAAGGATTAAACGTATCGTGTGGAAAAGGATATTTGTTTGCAGTAAGTAAATAAATAATGCTTGCGGAAAGTAAACGGTGCTTGCAATAGATGGTAATATAAATGTAAAAGAATGGACCGGGATCCACAGTTCACTAGAGGTGTCTCTCCATAAAGCAATAACATGCTGGGTAAACAAATTACAGTTGGGCAATTGACAGAAAAAAGAATGCATAACAATGCATGTACATGTCATGAAGATCACTATGAGATTCACTTGGGCATTACAACATAATACATAGACCGTAATCCAACTGCATCTATGACTAATAATCCACCTGCAGGATATCATCCGAACAACCCTTGGGTATTAAGTTGCAAGCAATAGATTATCGCCTTAAGCAAAGTGTGTAATGTAAACAATACAAATGTCCTTGAACAAAAGATTGCTGTTTTCTCCCTAGTAGCAACAGAACATCTACAACCTTAGAAGTTATTATCACTCTCCCAGATTACTAGAGGCATGAACCCACTATCGAGCATAAATACTCCCTCTTAGAGTCACTAGCATCTACTCGGCCAAGATATCTACTAGCAATTGAGAGCATGCAAGATCATAAATAACATAGACATGATAAATCAACAATCAACTTGACATAGTACTCAATATTCATCGGATCCCAACAAACACAACATGTAGAATTACATAACGATGATCTTGATCATGATAGACAGCTCACAAGATCTAGACATGAAGCACATGGAGGAGAAGACAACCATCTAGCTTCTGCTATGGACCCATAGTCCAAGGTAGACTACTCATGCATCACTCCGGAGACTGGCATGGTGATGAAGAAGGCCTTCGGTGATGATTCCCCTCTCCGGCAGGGTGCCGGGAAGAGCTTCTGGACCCTCCCGATCTCGGGACGATGACGGCGGCGGCTTGCAGTATGTTTCGTGGAAAAGTGTTTGTCCCTTTAGGGTTTTCTTGTAGAAGAGAATTTATAGGTGGAAGGGCGATGTCAGGGGGTGGACCAGGGGTTCACACCACCTGGTGGCGTGACCAAGGGGTGGCCCACGCCACCCTATGGTGCGGCTGCCCTCTGGCCCCCCTCCGTCTCTCCTTTGGACTCCGTCTTCATGTCAGGTAAGTAGGAACTTCGGCTTTCATTTCGTCCAATTCCGAGAATATTTCCTGTGTAACTTTTCTGAAACACAAAAACAGCAGAAAACAGGAACTGTCACTATGGCATCTCGTTAATAGGTTAGTTCCGGAAAATGGATAAAAATACCACGAATTGTAAACAAAACACAAAGCAATTGGTGTAAAACAAGCATGGAGCATCAAAAATTATATATACGTTTTGGACATATCAGTCAACTGATGATCAGTTTTCGGATCATGTGACATTTATGTCTAATTGACAATGAGGTTCATGCCATTGAGTAAATGCCATGATGGACATACCCTATGTTATTATGTGACACGATCGTGTCACAATGTTCATGTTGCAATAATAAGAAACGTTGTAAGCTAAATCCTTAGACCGTGAGATCATATCTAATCACTACTTCCAGAAAAAGCTTTGAATGCATCAACCGTCACTACCTTAACCGGGTGACCAAAAAGGTGTCTTTGGGTTTTCCAATGGAGTATGTTGAGGCGTATGCATCAAGAGCGGGATCTGTTATTCCGTGTGACGGAAAGATACTCTGGGCCCACTTGGTGAGATTCATCCAATGTTGCAACATGTGACTAGGTCACGGGAATGGAATATCATGGAACGAGTAAATGGGAATGTTGGTAACGAGATTGAACTAGGTATGGTGATACCAACGATAAAGTCTCGGATATTGCAAGTATCACAGAAACAAAAGGAAATAGGACATCGACATTTGTGGTTCAACAACAAAAGACCTTCGTGAATACACAGGGATCGTCAAGGAGAGGAGTCTCGGTGATGTTCGGAGTATTCCTGAACCCTAGGGTAATACACTTAAGGTTTCAATGACATGTAATATGTTTTTGGTATATTCGGAATTGTCAGAGTATTGACAAGAGAAAGACAGAAACGTTTCACGGAGATCCGAAGTTGTTCAGAGTGTTCCCAAAGGAGTTCTGAAGCAACGGGATTAAATAAATAAGTAATTCATATTAATTAATGGAATTAATATTAAATATGGGGATTTATTTCATGAATAAAGGCAGCCCAGCTAATTGGGCCCTCCCTGGAAGGAGAGACCATTAGGAGGTCGGCCAGGCCACCCCAGATGGGCCCTAAGGGGCCCATGCGCCTACGGACCCTATGGTTAGGGTTTTGGGGCATGCTAGGGCTTGGCCGCCAGCCCTAGCCCTCCCCCTAGCCACCACCTTGCCTTGGGGAAGGGGAAAGCCTACCCCTCCTCCCCCCTATATAAGGAGCCCCCTTGCAGGAGAGTTTGACACAAGTGGATTGAGGGATGTCCTTGAAGAGCTCTCCTCTCCTCCTCATGCGCCTCCCCTCTCCCCTCTCTCTCTCATGTGGCTCCCGAAGGGCTATGTAGGTACGAGGTCAGCTCCACTGCTGCACACCGTCGTGCTGCGGGATCCCGGATCTGATCCAAAATTGATCTACTTCCGCAATCTCGGATGGATCAGACAGACCGGAAGAAGTCATCATTCACCATATATGTACAAGTAGTACGAGGTGCCACACTTGTGCCACTAAGTCGTCGCGCCGGTGTTATCACACTGGTGTCATGGCATCGAGATTTTCACGACCTTGAGGTCGGCTACGTCGGCTTCATCATCAACGCTTGTGCGGGGGCATAATCCCCGCGTTTGGTCTACAAGGGTATGTCACCGAATCTCTAGTTAATGTTTACACTATTACTAATAGATAGATCTTGGGCAATTCGGGTTGCATAGCCAATAGTTTTTTGTTATTAGCATCAAACCCCAACAATGGTATTAGAGCCTTATCTATGCGTAGTATGCTAGTATGATTAGAATACATAGCAATATGTGGGTATTGATCTTCTCATTGTTACCCTCCCATGTGCATTTTCTTATATATGTGGCATAGTTGGATCAAAGCGGCCCAAGACCGACCTTACGCGTACTCCTATGCGAGACTGGTTCCACAATTGACATACGGCTTGCATAGTATAAGTATCTTGTCGGGTGCCAATTTCTCTAACCATGTCTGCAACGGAGGCCCCTTCACGGGAATCAAAGAAACAATTCATTAATCAATGTTGTGGTTTCATGTTCGTAGGTAAGAAATAGTTCTTGTGCAAAAGCCCTAAAAGCCACGTAAAACTTGCAACAGGATAAAAGTAGAGCGTCTAACTTTGTTTTGCAGTGGGGCTTGTGATGTGATATGGTCGATACGGTAAGTTGTATGATACTAACTACATGTTCATGACAATGGCACCGTGGACTTGCCACTGCACCAGTGGAAAGACGGAGATCGTGTTGGATCGCTCGATGGAGATCAAGCGCATTGATGAAGAACCATATCATATCACACAATATTCACATTTGATGTTATTGTGTAAATCTTGATTGTCCTAGTATTTAGATACATGACAGTAGCAAAAATATGATAATCCCTAATTCAATACGAAATAATTGTGTTCTCCCTTACGTGTGAAATCACCAAGAAAGTTCTTCGATATGAAGCCGACCGTAACGATCAAGGGCAAGCATATCTAAGTTCGCACACGGTGTGGGTACAAGCCATGTTTGTGCCACACAATACACTAAGGTTGTTTTGGCGAGCCTAGCATGTGTAGACATGGCCTCAGGAACACGGAGACCGAAAGGTCAAGCATGGGTCACATGGATGATGTGATTGACATAAGTTCTGTCTACCTTTGAAATTATATGGCCGGCTGTGATGATCTGGGGTGGTGTAGTGGATGGGGGGGCGTGTGTGGGGACCCCGGCTTACCACCCGGGATTCCTGTTATGCATACAATTCACAATCCAAGAAAGACCGTCGTGAATCCACATAACAGAATTGGCATTACAGATTACATCATCCATTACATAACAAGTCTTAAAGTCTTACATAGGCCGCTTGGCCGAATATAGATTGCCACGCAGGGCAAGTTCAACTGACACACTTACTTAGTAGATAGCAGCAGGGATACATTGCAGCGTAGCTGACCCAGGTCAGGCCTACTACCCTACAAGGCGACTGACCGGGAAACGATCCTAATTTGCACCGGCGTCATCATAACCATCATCGTCCTCCTCATAGTCATCTCTGAAGTCTGACCAAGTTAATAGCCAGGGACAAAGCCGTGAGTACATTTTGGAATTGTACTCGCAAACCATCTAAGAGAAAAGTGTTCACATGCTATTTGGCTGTAGCAAGGGTTGGCTTGGTTTACGGTAATTCTATACTAACAAGTTTCTCATGTCGATATAGCATGTCTTACAACATCTCCATATCATAGTTTCTCTTGTCGATATAGCATGTCATACGACATCTCTATATCCTTATTAAAGAAAACATTTATAGGAAAAGCTATAGGAAAGGGGGAAACCCATTTGTAAGATAAGATCGGTGGTCAATCAGACATGACCACTTCAAAGTCATCGGCAGTACCCTCCAAGTACTCCGAACCACCTCTGTACCATGGCAGTACACTCCGAGTACTCCATCCGGCACAAACTCCGTTTTCTCAAAAACCATTTATAAAGCCAAAACTTGACATTGGGCAATGTAGTGATCTTTATAACCGTCCATGACCGAGGACTCGGCTATTTGAATAGGTTTACACTCTGCAGAGGTTGTACACTTTACCCACAAGATTCGATAAATCCGCCGGGATGCCACCATGGTCCTTCATACACTAGTATGCGGGGTTCGGATAATCAAACAGAGCCTTCCATCTATCCACCTTAGTACGGGTGCCTACCCTGTGGAGTCTACCTCCCCGGCATGCCCCGGCAGTACCTCCTCCAGAGTGTAACTCCGATACCACGGCGGGAGAACCCAAGTGTCTTCCGGTGGCTCGGGATATGCCGTGATATGTGTTGACCCACTATTGGCGTTGATACGTCCAAAACGTATCTACTTTCCCGAACACTTTTGCTATTGTTTCTCCTCTAATTTGTGTGCTTTGAATGCAACTAACGCGGACTAACGCTGTTTTCAGCAGAATTGCTCTGGTGTCTTGTTTTTGTGCAGAAATCTAACTTTCAGTAAAAATTCGGGAAAATATTGCAAAAATCCTATTTCACCAGAAGACCCACGGAGCCAGAAGACAAGACGGAGTGGGGCTGGGAGGCCACCACACAACCAGGGGGCGCGGCCCAGGCCTGGCCACGCCCACCTATTGTGTGACTGCCTCGGCCGTCGCCTCGACCCCTCCTTCCGCCTACATATACCCTCTGACCTGAAAGGAGCGGGGGTTTGGCATTTTTTTCCCAGATAGACTTTCGATGTGCGGCCACCACCAGAAACCGCGATTCGGAACCAGAAACTCCATTCTGGCACCCTGCCAGGACGGGGATTTGGAGGAGACCTTCATCATCATCATCACCGACGTCTCTCCATCAACCATCCATGACTCCCCCATCCATGTGTGAGTAATTCCCACTGTAGGCGAAGGGGATGGTACGGATTGGATGAGATCATTCATGTAATTTGCTATGAGATTGTTAGGGCATAGTGCCTAGTATCTTTTATTAGTGCTTATGACATTGTTGCAACTTGTTGTGCTTAATGCTTGTCACTTTGGGCCCGAGTGCCATGATCTCAGATCTGAACTTGTTATTGTTTTATGATGATACTTGTTATTTATGATCTTACCTGCAAGTTGTTTACACATATTGTTGTCCGGAACCCGAGGCCCCAAAGTGACAGAAATTGGGATAACCGGAGGGGATGGCTATGATGTGAGGATCACATGTGTTCACCGAGTGTTAATACTTTGCTCCGATACTTTATTAAAAGGAGTACCTTAATTACCAGTAGTTTCCCTTGAGGCCCTGCTGCAACAGGCTGGTAGGACAAAAGATGTCATGCAAGTTTCTCATTGCGAGCACGTACGACTATATATGGAACACATGCCTATGATTGTTAGTACTAGGATGCTTTATCATTATTTATCTGCAATGCTCATGTCTCACTGATTTCATGAATTATCTTATCCATGCAACGCCCGTACATACATCCCTATGCCTACAGTATTTTATCCTACTGTTTACTATTGCTACTATTACCGCTTTTATTCTACTACTGCTGTTACTGTTTCACTAATATCACCACTATAAAACTATTGCTACTGATAAACCACTGCGAACAAGTCTGTTTCTAGGTGCAGCTGAATTGACAACTCATCTGTTAAGGCTTATAAATATTCTTTGGCTCTCCTTGTGTCGAATCAATAAATTTGGGTTTTACTTCCCTCGAAGACTATTGCAATACCCTATACTTGTGGGTCATCAAGACTATTTTCTAGCGTCGTTGTCGGTGAGCATAGCTTTATTTGTAAGTTCACTTGGAACTCATATTGTTCGTTGCAATCCTTTCATCATGGGTAAACCTCATGATGGAAAAGTTCCTATATTGCCATCCACTACAAGAAGAGGTATGACTCTGAACACCTCTGTTGCTCTTGATTCGCCATCTGTTATGAGTAAGTTGCTTACACCACCACATGCACATGCTACTGCTACTTCTTCTGCTGAGTTTGAAAATGCCACTGATAATTTAGATGATGCTTCTACTGTGCTTGATGAGAGTGGTTCACTAGGTTCCTTTTTAGATGCTCCAATTGCTAGAGCTAAGATGGGGAACACCACTTGACGAGGATTAAACTCGACAAATGTCCTATATGAAGGACTTAGGATTGGGGAGATAGGGCGTCGGATGAATTCGAAGGTAAATTCAGTCAAATAAGGTGGCTATAAAAGTAAACGTGGGTATAGAACCTGGCTTGCTTTCAATCTGTCCCTTACCATTCCCTCCTGGCCCCTATATATAGGTGGCCAGGTCTCGAGGATCGGGTAGGATCCGACACAGATTACAATATCGACATACGGTAAGAACTCGTATTTCGACTAGTATTACAATTGGGCCTAGCTTAACGGGCCTCAAGGCTACTCAACTAATGGGCTCTATTATCTATACCCTTGTCAGTAGCCCCTGAGATTCTACCAGAATTGCAGATTCGGGTTGAATCTCTATTTTTTTAAATCTTCGACTTGATCAATTCTCTGACTTCTTCATATCTTCAACTCTTCGACTTGGTCTGTTCGACTTATTTTCAATATAATACCTCACAAGGGGTTTTGATGAACAAGCCTGACAACTTTGACGGATCAAGAGGCCAGTTAACTGCCGGAACAGATACTTGTCACCTACTTCAAATTCAATCCCCTTGGACTTGAATTCGGGAAACTGGTCAAACCCATTCTTTTGCCGCATTTAGGACTTACAAAGAATGAATCCCAGTGGTTCTCAGGGTACCCAGTGTGTCCACGAGGATTTTTCTTCATGTCATAGACACGGATACATACCAGCAGAGCGCATCCATGTGCGTATACCAGGCCACATAGGACGGATCCTGGGGTCTTACCTTTGTGATATATTTCAACCACGGCATTCAAGTTTTGTTGCGATGACGCAACTTGAGAATTATATTTCGCACCCTTGTTTGACTGAATTAATATACGCAATTTTTTGAGTTATCCTTTTTAACTTTTATGAATACCTCCCGATGGGAGTAATTCAATGTTTATTTTTGTTGGCAATGTAGCCAAAGTTCCTTGCTCTTATTTTTTGTCGGCTTCTTTCTATTGGGTGCGTGACAGCTCTCCCGATGGGAGTAGCCCCCGAGGTTATAGCCGAAATTTTCGGGTATAGGCTCAAGAGAATAGATAAACTTGCTCCATACACTTCTTCTTGTATCATTTGTCGATATTGCTCACTTTTGAATGGATTTTTCCCCTGTGTTCATTGCAAGCCCCTGAGTCGAAGACGAGGTAAACTTGTGTGTTTTGACAGATATTTTCTTACCCTCTGCTCCCTTCTCGCTTCTTCTCTTCTTCTTTTTTTCTTTTTTTTTGTTTTATACGCGTCGTTTTTCTTGATATGCTAACTCCTCTGTGCTATTTGCACTGTAAAAAATCTAGAAGTTTACTCTGGGCCTTGCCACTCCAGGGGCCCATTAGCATGTGCTTATAAATAAAGCGCACTTTAACCAGGGTGAAAACCCTAGCTCCTCTATCTTTCTTCACCGCATCGTCTTCTCACCCCATCTAGGGTTTTTCATCTCTGACGCTTATCTCCCATGGCCGATGCACGTGAATCTCACTTGAACATCGACGCCCCGGTGGAAAAGCGGGGTCACGGCCGCCCGCGTGGTAGTAAGAATAAGACTACCGCCGCAGCCACGGTAGCATCGTCTTCTCCTCTGGTGAAGTGACGCCCCGACCGTTCGGCTGGGAGCAAGAATAAGCCCAAGGTGCCCTCTGCCACACCAGGTCCAAGTTTTTCTTCCCCTGATGCTTCTTCTTCTTCGCCCAGAATCTATTCTTTTTTCTGCATCTGCAATGCGCAGTGCCACGAAATTCAGCGCCTGCCACTGAAATTTACCAAATTCATGGATGGGCGAGAACTACGTGAAGCAGTTCTCCGTGAACACTCTGGTGGAGGAACCCCATACAAAGTGGAGGTGTGGTACGACGGCGCTGGTGAACAATTCTTTAAGGGCGGCTGGTCGCGATTTGCGGAGGATCATGAACTCCATCAGGGGTTCTTCATGACCTTTGATTTCCATGTTGGCACGTCGAAGTTTGACGTGAGAATCTACGACGGCACCCAGTGCTAGAAGGAGTATGAAGCCAAAGTGTAGTTTCATTAGTATTCTCCTTTATGTAATCCAGTTGTTCCTCCTCGTGCTTATCTGTAATAAAAATCGTATCGGGATTATGTGTTTTATTAATAGACCATGGGAACGAATTATGGTTCCGAGGTGTGCGCATTAATATTTATCGGGTTCCTTTGAACCGTTTGCGCCACAGACGAAATGTCGGGTTGCAATCAACCTTGTAATGTGCATTAGAAAATCACAAATATCGATAACTTATTGATATTATTTCGTACGGCTCGAGGGTTTGAGCCCCCAAGCGTATAGTAAAATATTGTACACATATTGTCAACTTGGCCCAAGGAACCCGACCTATGGCCTCATGTTCTGGGTTCAGAGGGTCATGACTCGAAAGAACTCTTTATCACCTATGCGTAGAAGCGACGTAGTTGCTATGCATTCCATGGGTTACTCTCGTATTTCCCCTTTTTTTGTCTCGTAGTCGATAAGCTCCTCCTGGTATCACTTCTGTGACTATGTAAGGTCCCACCCATGGGGACTCGAGTTTTCCATGTCCATCTTGTTTGAGTCGCAAAACTAGATCTCCCACCACGAAGGATCGTGGACGAACTCGACTACTGTGGTAGTTTCACAGATTTTGCTGATATTGAGTGGCTCTGGCAAGTGCATCGACATCATCCTGAAGTGCTTCTGTAGAAGCTGCCTTGTCATATGCTGCGATTCGTGGAGCTTCATGAGTTATTTCGACTGGGAGCACGGCTTCTGCACCATGGACCAGAAAAAAGGGCATTTCTTGAGTAGCTGCGTTAGGCGTAGTTCGTAGACTCCATAGTACGGAGGGTAGCTCATCTACCTAAGCGTGCTTGGCTTTCTCGAGGGGCGCTAGCAGCCATTTCTTTATCCCATTGCATATTAGGCCATTGGCTTTTTCGACTTGCCCATTTGACTTTGGATGCACTACAGAGGCGAACTTCAATTTGATTCCCAGACTTTCACAATAGTTCTTGAATTCTTTCGATGTGAAGTTTGTCCCATTATCTGTGATTATGTTGTGTGGTACTCCGAAGCAAAAAACTATAGACTTGATGAAGTTAATCGCGGCTGTAGAATCTTGGGTTGTCACTGGGGCTGCTTCTACCCACTTGGTGAATTTGTCGACTGCTACCAGCATATAAATATGCCCTCCTGGCCAGGACTTGTGTAATTTCCCTACCATATTGAGACCCCATTGTGCAAAGGGCTAAGATAATGGTATTGGTTGCAACTCTGCTGCTGGCACATGCGGTCGAGACGCGAAACGTTGGCAAGCCTCGCACTTTCTTACTATGTCCTTCGCGTCCTCAATGGCTGTTAGCCAGTAAAATCCTGTACGAAAAGCTTTGGCTGTAATGGATCTGCTGCTAGCATGATGGCCACATACTCCCGTGTGGATGTCTCTTAAGATCTCCTGCCCTTCTTGAGGGGTGACGCACTGTTGTAAGATGCCTGTTATACTTCTTTTGTATAATTTTCCTTGCAGCATGACGAAAGCCTTGGATCGTCGTATTATCCTTTTTGCCTGCACTGTATCTTCGGGAAATGTTTTATTTACCATATATGCCAAGTATGGTTGCATCCAAGTTTCCTCGATCATCATGACTTCTTCAGGTTCAGTTGTCCCGCTGCTACCAGCCCCCAAGCCTGTTGCTTGGTGCTGGGCCTGCTCTCCTGTGGTCAAGACTTTGGTGCTTTTTATTGATCTCTCTATGATTTCCTCCCAAAAAACTCCTTGTGGTACGGGTAAACACTGGGACCCGATATTTGCTAAATTGTTGGCTTCCTCGTTGCCTGCTCTGCTGACATGCGAAACTTCACATCCATCAAATGTTCCTTCGAGATAATAATATAGATTCATGTATGCTATCATATTGTCACTGATGGCATCATACTTGTTCATCACTTGTTGGACGACGAGATTTGAATCTCCGAAAATTTTCAATCGAGTTGCTCCACATGCTTTGGCCATTTTCATCCCATGAAGCAGTGCCTCGTATTCGGCTTCGTTATTAGAAGCTTGAGGAAAACTCATCCTTAGCACATATTTCAACTTATCGCCTTGTGGCGATATCAGGACTACTCCTGCTCCTGGGACCCTTTTTGACCCATCGAAGTACATTGTCCAGACGCTCGATAGATCTGGTGGTCCTGTATTTTGTAACTCCAGCCACTCTGCTGTAAAGTCTGGTAAGACTTGCGATTTGATCGCCTTTCGTTTTTCGTACGTGATGTCCATGGGTGATAACTCAATTCCCCATAAGGAGACACGCCTTGTTGCTGAAGGGTTGTTCAATATGTTGGATAATGGTGCTTCGTTGACTACTATGATTGGGTGTACCGCAAAATATTGCCGCAGTTTCCATGCTGTTGTGAATACGTTGTATGCAAGTTTCTGGTAGTGCGGGTACCTTTGCTTTGTTGGAGATAGTACCTCGCTAACGAAATATACTGGCCGCTGAACTCCATGGGTTTTCCCTTCTTCACTTCTTTCGACTACCAAGACTGTGCTTACCACCTGATGTGTTGCTGCAATATAGAGTAATAATGGCTCCTTTTCCTTTGGTGCGACCAACACCGGTGGTGTGGAAAGCACTTTTTTCAGTTGTGCAAAAGCTATGTCTGCTTCTGCTGTCCACTCGAATTTATCGTCTGATTTTTTCATCAATGCATAGATGGGAAGGGCTTTTTCCCCTAGTCTTGCGACGAATCGACTTAGTGCCGCAACGCGTCCTGCGAGCTTTTGTACATCGTGCAACTTTGTGGGCTTGCCCATTGTTAATATCGCCTGGATCTTTTCTGGATTTGCTTCTATTCCTCTCACAGATACTAGGAACCCTAGGAGTTGTCCTGTAGATACCCCAAAAGAACATTTTGTCAGGTTGAGCTTGAGCTTATACCTGTTTAAGTTGTCAAAGGTTTCTGCTAAATCACTGATTAAGGACTCCTCTTCTCTTGTTGTAATGACCACGTCGTCGATGTAGACTTGGATATTTCGTCCTATTTGACTTCCGAGGCAGTTTTGCATCATCCTCTGATAGGTTGCTCCTGCGTTTTTTAGGCCAAAAGGCATGACTTGGTAGCAGAACACACCGTAAGGTGTTATGAAAGCTGCTTTTTCCTCGTCTTCTTTCTTTAATTTTATCTGGTTGTAGCCAAAGTATGCGTCCAGGAAGGAAAGCCTTGTGCACCCTGCTGTTGAGTCAATAATCTGATCAATGCGAGGTAGAGGGAAGGGATCCTTTGGACAATGCTTGTTGAGAGATGTATAGTTGACACACACTCTTTGCACATCTGTGTTTTTCTTGGGGACTATAACTGGATTAGATACCCAAGTCGATGCTTTGATTTCTCGAATGAACCCTGCGTTTTTGAGTCTGTGTAGCTCAGATGCTATTGCTTTCCTTTTGGGTTCGTCGAATCTCCTCAACGGTTGTTTGACTAGTTTTGCTTTTGGATCAACGTTTAGTGCATGCTCGACGAGTTCCCTGGGAACCCCTAGCATGTCCGAAGGACACCAAGCAAAGATTTCCCAGCGCTTATAGAGGAACTCGACGAGCGCGCTTTCCTATGCGGGATCCAGGTTTACTGCTATAGAGGTAGTCTTGTTTGGGTCCATAGGGTGGACCTGGATTTTCTTCGAGTCCTGAGCTGCATCGAAAGCCTGATCTGGCAGGGATCGCCCAACGTTGGGTAGCACGTTGTGGTTGGTTTTGCCTTTTAGTCTCGCGTATTCTGCTGTCATGCCAAAGGTTTGCGCTAGTCTATTGAATTCTTTGTCACAGGTGTTGGATACTTCAAAGCTGCCCTGTACCGTGATTGTTCCTTTGGGTCCTGGGATCTTGAGCGTAAGATACGCGTAATGAGGTACTGCCTTGAATTTTGCAAATGCTGGGCGCCCCAGGATTGCATGATATTGTGAAGGCCAATCCATAACTTCGAACCCCCACTTTTCTCTGTGGTAATTGCTGCTACTGCCGAAACAAACGTCGAGTTCTATTTTCCCGAGAGGGTAATTTGCACTTCGTGGTACTATTCCATGGAAAGAACAATCTGTTGGCTTTAGACTTTCCAGTGAGATGCACATTGCCCTCAAAGTTCTTGCATATATCAGGTTTATGCCACTTCCTGCGTCCATGAATACTCTCCCAATGTCATATCCCCCTATTTGCGCTTTTAGTACCATTGGTGCGTGCCCTGGCATGGGAACTTTCCTTGGGTGGTCTGCTTTGCTAAATTTAACCGGTTGATCAGACCACTTTAGATACTCTATAGTAGCTGGCGGTGATGATATTGCCAGGTTGACCTGTCTGGATATACTCTTCTTTTCTTTCTTTGACTTTGGCACTGGTTGAATCATTGCTGATATATATACCTTTGACTCCAGTTGTTTTGCGAGTCGCTGCATTTGATATCCTTGACTCGTGCTTTTTCCTCCTTGTCGCATTCCTTGGCTTGAATCCATGGCACTTTGCAACCTTAAGAAGGTTCTGCAATCCTTCATCTGATGGTTGGAGACTCTTTTCCTATCCAGGTACGCATAATGGATGCGACAAGGACCATATAACATGTCTTCTACCGAGGGACCCGAGTACCTTGATTTCTCCTTTCCCCTGTTATTCCTGACTTGAAACTCTTTGCTTTCGTAGTCTTCTTCATTCCTTCCATCATATCCCGTGGCTATTTGATTTCGCCTTCCCTGGTTGTCGCCGTTGCGGTATCGTCGCCTTTGCCTACTTGATTTATCGACTTCCGGTGACCGTCCCCTTTTGTTGTTGTACGCGTCTTCTCCATCGGCAAATCTGTTGGCTACTTCCATTAGCTCAGATACTGTTCTTGGCCTTGTTCTCCCTATTTCTTCCACTAGGTCCGAACGACGAAGGCCATTCGAAAAAGCATCTATTGCTCTTTCATCGGAGACGTCTTCTGCTGAATTTTTGATTACACCCCAGCGTTGTATATATGAGCGTAGGATTTCGTCTCTTTTCTGTACGCATGATTTAATTTCCTCCAGTGATGCTGGCCGCTTATATGTTGAGCGAAAATTTCTTGCGAATTGACTCTCTAACTCCCCCCAACTTCCGATGGAATCATTGGGTAAGGTATTTAACCAGGACCGCGCTGCGCCGGTGAGGTGTAACTGCAAACTTTGCATGGCTGTTGCTCTTGTTCCTCTGAGTATCTGTACTGCTTGCAGGTAATCTTATAGCCATAGAATAGGCTCCTGCGACCCGTCATACTTTTCTTGATCATGTGGCAGTTTGAAACCTTTGGGTACTCGCGTTTTGCGAACCCTGCGGGTAAAGCATAACGCGCCCATCTCTTTTTTATCGTCTTCATAGTTTTCCTCTCTCCACGCATAGTGCGAGTTGTTTACTCATGCTTGTGCTATTATGTTCCTTGCGTCCTCCTTCCTTTTTTGTTGCTTCTCATCTTCTGAAGAATCGTTGGGTTCGTTTTGCGAGGATTTGCGTTTGAATTCTTCTTTTCGCCTTTCTTTTCCACGTGTCACTTTTTCCTCTGGAAGTTTTCCCATTGGTTTGTCTTCTACCAACCCGAGACTTCGTATTGCGGCTTGATGCATGTGCTCTCGTGGGTCCCCAGGCTCTGGTTGTGTGGTTAGTAGGTACGCCTGTGCTGCTACCAACGCTGCTTCTGGTGTTTCTTGAACGAAGTCTTCCTCTTCTTCTAACTGCTGCGGGCTTTGACTTTTCACGTAACTCTCCTCTCTTATCTGTGTTGTTGCCCTCCTGTTGTGCTTTGGGTCTCTTTGTCTCTCCATGATGGACTCTGATGAATTGCTATATTCACTCCAATACCCTTCGCTTGGTGTACTGTTGTAATCCGGGCTTCTCATGATCATGTCTCTTTCCTGCCTTAACTTCTTTTTGCGCTGGTGTAGTGTGTATTGGTATCCCATTAAAACTTCTCTTCTTGAATCTGCGGGTACATCAGTCCCGTGGTTGACAGCTGTCATGATCATTCTCCACTCTCCAGCCGAAACATGCACTTTCTCCTTCTCTTTCTTGCCATTGCTCCTCAGCTTGTCGACTTGCATGTCAACCTCCTTGTTGCTAGTGTGATTGTTTTCTTCTTCTGCTGCTTCAGTGATGATAATGCATAATTGGTGTATGCTCCTGGAGATGTCGCTGCTTCTGCTGGCGATATCCCCTGATTTGTCCACTGCTGCTTCCACAATGGTTTTTTGCCCGGTTTCGTCGGGTTCCTCTAATTTTTCCTGCAAATTTTCTGTTGCTGCTAAACTGACTGGCGAGTTTGCCTCGCTAGAAGAGCCTACAGATGATCTAGATGTTGTTATCCTCTCTGTTTTTCCCGCCGGCAGAATTGATTTCATCGGATCCAAAAGGCGAGTTGAACCCGAAGGTCCGATGTAGAAGCTTAGACTTCCAAACATCAATTCCATCTCTTGATTTTCGTCGACTTCTGGATTGCTATTGGCTGAAAGCGAAAAAGCCGTTGAATTCATGATTCCAACGCCCAAAGTCCCCATGGTCGGTGCCAATTGACGAGGGTTAAACTCGACAAATATCCTATATGAAGGACTTAGGATCGAGGAGATAGGGCGTCGGATGAACTCGAAGGTAAATTCAGTCAAATAAGGTGGCTATAAAAGTAAACGTGGGTGTAAAACCTGGCTTGCTTTCAATCTGTCCCTTACCGTCCCCTCCTGGCCCCTATATATAGGTGGCCAGGTCTCGAGGATCGGGTAGGATCCGACACAGATTACAATATCGACATACGGTAAGAACTCGTATTTCGACTAGTATTACAATTGGGCCTAGCTTAACGGGCCTCAGGGGTACTCAACTAACGGGCTCTATTATTTATACCCTTGTCACCACTGTTACACCTGTTAGTTCACCTGAGTCTAGGGAATGCCCTAGTGATGATCTTGATGACACTTATATTGAGCTTGATGATGATTTTATTGCCGAAGCTCATGCTACTCGTGATGCTAATGATGTTAAGAAACTTCTAGCGAGACATGCTGTTAGATATAACTTATCTCCTGATGCTAAGTTTGCTGCTTCTCCCATAAATATTAGAGATAAGGATTATGATTTCTCTTTAGATTTATCTTTCATATCTATTGTTGAGAAAGACCCTTTTTATGGTACTGAAGGTGAAAGTGCTATGGCCCATATGAATGAGCTTTCTACTTTGAGTAATGTATTTTCTGATGATATTAAGCTGCGCACTTACTTTGTTGCTAAGATTTTCCCTTTTTCATTGAAAGGTGCAGCTAAGACTTGGTGTAATAATTTGTCTCCTGGATCTCTTAATAGTCCTATTGCTTTGGTTAATGCTTTCTTTCAGAAATATTTTCCTGCCAGTGCTCAACATGCTGCTGTGCAGAAAATCTTTGATTTTGAACAGGGAAAAGGAGAGATATTGCCTAAATCTTGGGCAAGATTTTGCTCTTTAATTAGAGCATTGCCTAAGGAGCCATTGCCTAAAAATGAACTCCTTGATATATTTTATAATGGACTAACTGATGAATCTAAGACATATTTGGATAGTTGTGCTGGTTGTGTTTTTAGGGAAAGAACTCCAGCTGAAGCTGAAGAACTAATGGTTAAAATAAGCCGGAATCATGATGATTGGACTATGGCTGAGTCAACACCAACACCAACACCAGCGCCAACTCCAGAGCCAACACCAAAGAAGAGAGGAATGATTGAATTAAATGATGAAGTTATGAGGGAAGCCAAGAAATCTCTTAAGGAGAAAGGTATTAAATCCGAAGATGTGAAGAATTTACCTTCTATAGAAGAATTATGTAAGCCAATTTCTCACTCATCTACTATTGAGGTACAATCTCTCCAATGCTTTGATGATAGAGATATTCCTCACTCTAAACCTCCTGATCAATGCTTAGATGAGTTTGATAATTTTGTTGTTAAGCAAGATAATTTTAATAGAATGGTGCAGAATCATTTGTTGGAAAATTCCAGAGCTATTAACAAGTTGCAGGATATTGTGGAGAGAACCTCCAATGATGTGAAGATACTTGTTAAACATTTTCAAATGGTCCAGACTCAAATTGATCAGCTTACCAAGGTGCAAAAAGACTTGCTAGTTAATGCTGCAAGAGAAAAACAAGCGTGTGAGATACGCACAAGAGGAGGTGCTACCACTCAAGACC
The DNA here is from genome assembly GCA_007115705.1 of Dactylis glomerata. Classification (NCBI taxonomy): domain Eukaryota; kingdom Viridiplantae; phylum Streptophyta; class Magnoliopsida; order Poales; family Poaceae; genus Dactylis; species Dactylis glomerata. Next base: position 231,332 of record QXEO01001040.1, read on the forward strand.
CCTTATATCCTGAGGGACATCCTAAGAGGATCGAGAAAGATTCTCAACGCACTTCAAGAGATGATATTCCTTCTAAGAAGAAGAAGAAGCATAGAATAGTTGCAGAATCCTCTGAAGCAGGTAAAGATCCTAATAGTGTTTCTATTTCTGATGCTCAAACTGAACCAGGTGATGCTTCCGATAAAGAAGAAGTTTAAGAGGAACCAGAAAAGATTGATAAGAATGCAAAGTACACCAAAGAAGACTTCATTGCCAACAAGCATGGCAATGAGAGAGAACCTTGGGTGTAGAAACAAATGCCTTTTCCTGGTAAGAAACACAAGTCTAAGGAAGAAGAACACTACAACAGGTTTTGTGAATGGATGAGACCTTTATTTCTGCAAATTCCTTTGCCTGATGCTATTAGAATGCCTCCTTATGCAAAGTATATCAAAGATATTGTTACTAACAAAAGGAAGATTCCTAATGAGGAAATTTCCACTTTACCTGCTAACTATTCTTTTGATGGTAAAGTTCCGGAGAAGCTTGGAGATCCAGGTATACCAACTATTCCTTGCTCCATTAAAAACAACTATGTTAGAACTGCTTTATGTGATTTGGGAGCCGAAGTTAGTGTCATGCCTTTTTCTCTTTATAAGAGACTTGATCTAGAAAAATTGGTATCAACTGATATATCTTTGCAAATGGCTGATAAGTCTACTACTATTCCTATTGGTATACGTGAACATGTTCCTGTTCAAGTTGCTAACAGTTGTTTGATATTAACTGACTTTGTTGTGTTGGAAATGCCTGAAGATGATAATATGTCTATTATTCTTGGGAGACCTTTTCTAAACACTGCAGGTGCTGTTATTAATTGCAATCAAGGAAAAGTAACTTTTAATGTCAATGACAAAGAGTATACAGTCTATTTTTCTAAGAAGATTGATAGAAAGAATGCTCTAAATTCAATCAAGAATGTTGAGACCATTCGAGTTGGTCAAATTATTTGTTCAGAGCGAAAGCCCAAGGAAGAATATAAAATTGTCATGATTGGGACTATGCCTATTAAGGTCGAGGTAACATAAGCATATAGTGAAATGCAAAGTTTTGCCTCATAAAAAGTTAGTTTGGTAACAAGACTTGATCAACCTTGTTAACAAAGTGATTTTATATGAATGAAACTTCGTTTTCACCGCATTTACTTTACCTCACTTATATTTACTTGTTCATTTTTGTTCCCTTTGTTAGTTTCATATTAGAATATCTTAGAGCTACTGCATACTTGGTTAAGATTTGCTTTCTATCGCTCCACCATCGTTTTCCCGAGTTTTATTCTCTCATCGTTTTTCTGAAAAATCCTCAAAAATAAAGTTTCTGAAAAATTCTAGAAAAATCTTTTTAAATTTTTATGTCAAAAATGGGGCAGAGAGGCACCTGGGAGACCTCAGGGGGACCTACCACGCCACCACACAACCAGGGGGCGCGGCCCAGCCCTGGCCACGCCCACCTGTTGTGAGGGGGCCCCCCTGGCCTCTCACTTATCTCTTCCTCCCCAGCTCTTTCTCTCTCCCGAAAAACAACGACACACCAGCTCAAACTCGTGTTCTTGCTGCTCTCCATCTCGATTTTTCGATCTCCTTGCTCAGCCCATCATTGTTGCTGAGATTTGGAGCATTTGTTCTCCGGTATGTGACTCCTCCGATTGTCCAAGTAGAATTTTGTTTAGTGGAGTATTTCTTGAGTATTTTAGCTCTATAGGTGACAGGTGAAATGAGTTTGCATGCTTGTTCTATTGCTTAGAAATGTTATTTTGATGCATGTTAGCCTTCTAGTAACTCCCTATAGTATTTCCCTACATGTGTTTGTTTCAAAATCACTTTTTATGAGATTTGTTAAAAATTTCAGAAATGGAGGAGAATGCATATCAACTCTTTCAACATGAACTAGAAGTGCATGAAGTCATGAGTGTTCACCGTGAAGAGAGGGTTTTTCCCTCAATCTATCCATGCTCAGAGTTCATGAATGCTGCCGAAATCCTGCAGGATTTCCAAACTTTAGTCTCTAATGCAGGATTGGAACATTTTATTGATGGTGAACCACCCCAATTTGCTAAACTGACAATGTCTGTGGTGCAGGATTTCAAATTTAATCGGTCCACATCTAACCCCATGGTTCATTATAAAATTTACAATAAATCTGTGGACTTGCCCTTTGATGTTTTCTGTGCAGCCATTAGAGTACCACAGTGGGGATCGCGCAAAAAGATGAAGGAACGACCTAGGCCATTGATGGACCTATATGGGGAGATTTGTCAAGGAAAAAGCTTCACAGGAGAGGGTGGTAAAATTCGAAATATTCATTTCCCATCCATTCGATATTTTGCCTAATTTATTACCAAGTGTGTTCTTGCTAGGAAAGCTGCAAGTAAGTTATCCTGCTGTGATCTAGCTTTTATTGCTGCTGCTTTGAGAGGTGATAGGACTTATAATTTGGGGTGCTTTGATAGCTTTTCGTCTTGATGCTAACCGTGAGAAAGGGGGGATCTGTGAAGGTCTTGTTGCTTCACGCTTATTAGCTTTGCATGGTGTAGTGCCTCATATTTTAGATCTGCAGTTCCCCGTGGAGAAACTTGATCTTAATTCCATGCTGCATCATAAGTTTGTTTCTCCTCATTCCTATTTGAATAACTTGACATTTGAGATAACCTTCTTCAAGAAATCTACCTAGAAGGTAATGAGGACTGATCGATCAGTCCATCTGCATGCACCTCTTTTGTTTAACCTTGATCGCAGGAATGGATGGTCACTCATAGAGGGTGAGCTCGACGCATACATGGAGGAGCACCCACAGCCCGTGCATAATGAAGAGGTGACCGAGGAGTCGGTCCAGCCTTCTAACATTGTGGAGTTTCCATACCAGCAGCCTTATTATGATTATACACCATCTGCTTCATCTTCGCAAGGGCCAGGCTATGACTATGCCAATGATGACCCACCGGCATGGGGCATGTTTTGGAGATGAAATTGATCTCCACTTACGCCAAAAGCCTAAGCTTGGGGGGAGGTACGCCGACGATTCACTAATCTACATATCATATTTAGTCGGTCCTATGTATATCCATGTTTCGCTTTCTTTATTGTTCTTGTTCTTACTTCTACTTCCCAAAACACAAAAAGACCAAAAATATTTCCATTGTTTCTCTTTGTTTGCATTTTTAGTTTCTAGCTTTGGTTTGCTTTACTTGCTATTTTCAATTTGATGTTTGAAAAATCCAAAAATACTTTGCTTTGTTTGCTATTTCCTTCTGTTCTTGTTTCAAAAATTGAAAACCCAAAAATATTTGTTGTTCTTCTTCGGTTTTGTAAAGTTTGTTGCAGAGTTCAGTCTCCCGTGACTCCATTGGAGCTTGGTATTCACTTCATATTATTCAAGCCACACGAGTGAAAGGCAATATTGATGACATATGACAATCCGAGATGTGGTAAGAGGCTGGTATGAACTCTATTTGTTTTCATTTTTGTACATATACTCATCTATGTGGACATGCTTAGTCGGTTCATGTAAGGTATATGTTATCTAATGGATGCTTTGTAGTTCTTGCTCTCATATGATTAGTTCCAATTTACTAATAGTTTGCAGCATGTCATGTAGACGCTTGCTTGCATTATTTTATTTATAATATGGTATGTTATTGTGGTATCCACCTCTGAAAGTTTCAATTGAATCGACTTGGCACATGCTCAAGCATGCATATGACTGAACAAAAATTCAATTAAGCCTCGATGATTTACTTTGCCTCAGAGTTCTTGTATCATTTTTATGCCTATGTTAATTTTGTTTTGTCGCAAGCTTGATTATGACAGTTATTGCTCTCTCGATTGTCGCTTCCCAGTCTTTTGCTAGCCTTCACATGTACTGAGAGGGAATACTTCTTGTGCATCCAACTCCTAAAAACCAAGTCTACCAAAGAGTCCACTATAAATTCCTATGCATGGTATTTGTAAGCCATTCCAAGTAAATTTTCATGTGCTACCTTTCAAAACTTTCAACTACTTCTCATTTTGTGCCACTGTTTTTAGCTCATGGGGACGTAGTGGTCGGAATTGCTATCTTCCATATTAAATTGAGTACCCCTCGACTAGGCAGCTTCATCTGCTCATCATTAATTTTGCAAGGGAGCTGGTCAGACCATTGTAATCTAATTCTAAAAAGAAAGAAAAAAAGGCACTCCTCCATGGTATGTGAAAGTTGATGGGCACCCGATGGAATCGGTTATCCATGGTTAGAGAAAGGAAAAAGGTGAGGAGGAGTGCCAAAGCTTTATAAAAGAGCTCCAATGTGCCAAATTTTCAAAGAACTCGAAACCGCTCTCACTAGTTTATTATGGAAGATAGCAAGTCCCCATTGCCAGTCGTTGACATGAAACAACCACCTCTCAAAATAAATTTTTATCTCTGTTTTATAAATGAAAAGCTGTGGTGACCTAGCATACCACTGCATGTGTAGTATGCAAGTCATTGACATAACACTAATGAAACACCGTCTCACTAGTATTACATCCATCATAGTGGTACAACAGAAACATCGTAGGTCCACAGTATGTCTATAGGATTACAATTTTTAGCATACAGAAGATCTTCAGAACCTCCTCAACAGGTAGAGGTTTAGTCCTGGCGACTACAAACGAGAAAGAAACAAGGAAGACTAAACTAAACTACAACTAATGCATTTGGTTAGCTAGAGAAATATCCTAGCTACTTAGGTTCTAGGAATAGGGAAACTGGTTCCCTTCTATCCCTATTCTAGTTTTCCACCAAGCTTCGCAATAATTGTCGACTCCGCTGATAATCCTGACATTGGTAGAATGCTTCATCTTCATCTTTAATGTCTTGAGGTTGCCTCCTTGAGTTGCCTTCAATCTAATCAAGGGTTACGAGGGAGTGGGGTGAGTAACGAGCGTTACCCAGCAAGTTCATATAGAGTATAAGGTGTTTGATGCACTAACTACAGCCTTAGACCCAAGAGTCATTTGGCAATGCAAGTTTTCGTAAACATTTCTTCAGGGCGTTGCTTTTATTCTAAAAACTATGCCTGACAGCCAACACAGGGTATTAGTGCCTTGAGAGCACCTTTCTTGCCGCGTTCGCAGCTCCTTCCCAGAACAAGGGGTAACATGTCACATCCTTTTACACTCTGCAGAGGTGTGTCCTTCCAAAAGAGATCAAAGCCTTGTTGCACATCCGAGTAGCTTGCTCGTCCACACTTCCTTGGTGTGGGGCCCAATCATTGATCCAAGCCATTCACTGCCTTCTCCGCACAACGCATGCCCACCAAATTCACGCAAGCAGGTTATGCCCCTGATATTCACCCCCAACGATGAAGTACCTAGGCGCCCCTTGCAGACCATCATAGACACCAGTGGCCGTGGGCACTAAGGGGTCCCACCCATGTGCACGTATTCCCGCAAGATATACGGCGAACGGTAGCTGAGTGTCCATTGACATGCGAACGAGAGAAGATACAGATGACTTTCCCGTCCCATTCCAAGTCTCTTGGATGACACGGTTTTTTTGGCACAAGAATAACTACGGCATTGGTTATTACTCCTAGGGTTTACTTTCCCGTGCAAGTGGAACCTCCACCACAACAATCTAACCGTGGTTCCACCTGCCAGCCTTCCTAGGTTATCACCACTCGGGTCGATAACCACTAGTCATATTATTATAAAAGGAGAACCTTTTGCTTTTTGATGCAATAGTAATACCACCGGTATATTTGCAAGTAATTTGATAAATATAATCAAGAGATATGAGCAAGAGTGAACTTGCCTTTTTGACTGCAAGATTATGCAAGTCAAGGTCTTCGATACATAAGAAATCCAAATATTGAAATAGCACCATCATCTAGTAAAGATGATGTTAAAAGAACTGCAGCATGATATGCATCGTATATGCTATGCATCATTCTAAGCGTACCTAACCCCGATGGTTTATTATACAAGGTTGTGATGATTTCCTTATAGTGAGTTGCACTTTTAGATTCATTCCACAACAAGGTTGTTAAGGATTTTAGATTGACTGACAAACTTTTAAAGTAAAAGAATAAAGCTTAATACAAGAAGTATTGCAAAAGACTAGTATAGGAATAAGTGAAAACTTGAAAGTAACACTTTTAAGTGGCATTATTATATAAGGAATCAGGTAGTTGGGTATTGACAAGAAAAGGTGAAGTAGTTCTTATTTGATAAGAATACCCAGTTAGTCTTAGGGTTGACAACAATCTTAAGACACAAATAGAGTTATGTATGTTCAAGATTAATGAAATAATTGGTTCCTTGCTTTCAATATCGTTTGAAAGAATAACATTTGAAGAAAATGTTTATTATTTATTAGAAGCACTACACCTAAGGTTTAGTGTTCTAGGGTTTAGCATAGCTCTATCATAATTAAAGAATAGTTACAAGGTTGAGCAAATCAAGGAACAAGCTAAGTTTCATTCAATGTTAAAAGGTTTTAGGAAAGCATGGACATTCAAAGTAGTTTAAATTGTTGTTACCATAAATGGTTGTCTCTATAATTGATAACATTCTTAACAAGCATAGACACTCAAATAATTAGTCATGAGCAGGTAGTGCTAAAGTAATCCATTCAAGGTTGATTCCAGGGTTGTTAATAATCTTAATAAGCATAAGTCATTGCTTATTCTAGGACATAGGAATTGAGGTGATGCTTACTTGACATGTTCTTCAAAAGAATTACTTTTGAAGAACATACTCCTTAATGGACATTTTTATTACTTAAAGGAATGGTTATTAGGTGATGCCAGGAAGGTAACAGTTTTTAATTTACAACAAAGGTGTTGCAAATAGTTAGTTGACTAAGGTATACCATATGAAAATAGAGTATCAAACTAACCACTCATGGTTGAATTAGGAGATATAGCTAGGCTAGCATACTAAGATAGTTATTAGTTTTTTGTGTTAGAGAAAATGGTAGGTGATTAAATTATATGTACTTCAAAAGAATAACTTTTGAAGAACATATACTTTAATGAGTTTTAATATAAGAATTTCATTTTTAAGTTTCAATTCTTATTCAGAAATAATTAGGAAAGCCTGGTTATTTATGTTCCTAGGGTTTTATGTTTTAATAACCCACAATTTTAGAGTTAATGTTCAAATAATAAAATTATATCATGGTTGTTTGACTTAACAGGTACTTAAATTATAGTTTTACTTATGCTTTTGTAGGTTATTATTATTTCAAATACATTTGAGTTTTCATTTTTAGTTTTAGTTTATTTACTTATAAATGATTTTTCCTAAAAAATAACTAAGCCAAAATGGCTGGTTGGGCTGAGCCCAGTTGGTCTAACCAGACCAAATCAAATGGATCGGCCCACTAGGGCCCAACCCGGTCGAGTCAACCCCCACTAGCCCCATCTCTCTCACCCTCTCATCTCGCACATGCACTTGCTCCTCGTTCCCCTCTCCTGTTCCAAGCACTGTCGCGCTGCCGCTGCCACTGGTCGGCCGCCAGCCCTCTCTGCCGCCAGCGAGGTGGGGCTCTGGTCCACCTCCTCGCGCTCTACCCCCTCGTCCTAATCGATTTGTTTTCCCTGGCCTCTAGCACTCGCCCCCAACTTCAAAACCCTAGAGGTCACCGGTGGTTCTGGCCACCGCCAGCTGCTCCTAGCGCCTCTGTTGCTGCTCCTAGATGGCCGCCGGTCGACTCTGATTGCCATGCCCATGTCGCTGCGGTGCCCTATTGCGCCACCTCTTATCCCTGAGTTCTCGGTCGACCTCGCTGGTGGGACGACAGCAGTGGCTGCAACCCCGACGCCCACCACCTGCTATGATGATGCTGGTGAGGTGGTGATGGTGCTGCTTGTGTGGTGTTACTGTGATGCCTTTGATGCTACTGGTGCTGTCTACTTCAACCATGATGCCGACCGGACGGCGTTACCAACGCAACCCCGGCGTCTATGATTTGCTTCCTCGCAGCCCTGCTGCTTTGGTGCTACTACTTTGGTGGTGATGCGGTGGGTATGGTGGTGTTGGTGAGGTGCTGCGACGTCCACCCACCACCCCAATGCCGGTAGGACGACGTGGCCCACGCAACCCCGGGGACTCTGACCTGCTGCCAAAGAGCCCCACTCTCCGACCTCGACGCTGGCGAGATGGTGCTGCACATGCCACCTCGGCATCGTTGCTACCCTCTTGGTGAGCTACCCTACTCTTCTCCCCTCTAGCTCAGTGTACTGAGCTATGCAAAACTTTAGTTGAAGTGCTTAACTGAATACCAGATTCAGTTTTAAACAATTTAACTGCTACTAATAATCGGTCAATCAGCCTAGACGGTAATACACATTTCTATTGGGCTATAAATAGATGGTTGCTTGTTGGCTTGATCATGAGCTATTATGCGTTTATCCTGTGGCTTTGTTATTTTGCGATAAAGGAGATATCATGATGATCAGATCATAATAAAACATGAATCTGAGATGATTTTTATTTGAGAAATTCAGTGATGATTTGGTTATGCCTTATACTGAAGATTTCACCTAATCAATATGCTAGATCAGAGTATGCTACTGTTCTGTCCTAGATATCCATTGTGGTGCCTCTTTTGGAGTGTGCACAATGGATTTAGGATGGAGTTGAGATGGCTGCCATGATCTGGTTCTTGTGATGACTTTAGTTGCTGTTGTGTGCAAAATAAGCATTTGCTAAGCGATACACTGATAAGAACAGAGGTCTGCTTGTTTGCTTGATCTTGCCAGTGATGCAAAGTCTGAGGCTTAAGAGTTTAATAAGAACAGATACTTATTTTGTTGGATTTTTACTACTCTGTGATGATGCTTGCATAGCAACTCTATGCCCGCCTGAGGGTTCTACACCCCTCTATCCTCCTAGGTGAAAACCTGGTAGAAGGGCAGTTGGGTGTGTGTGCTTTTCTCTGATGCTTTCTACTATGCAACATGCTTGAGCAAATAGCAAGGTCTGGCTAGCAGGTGTGGTGCAAAACTCTACATGTTGCCCCTTGTCCTGCTGCTAGTGGTGGTCTGTTGTGTTTTGTTGGCGATGTTCTTGGGCTAGCTTGACCAGTCCCTCCTGGAGCTTGCCCAGCTTCCCCTGGATGTCTGGCCTGCTTCCCCTGGATGCTTGCCTTGCACCTCTAGATGCTTGGCCTGCTCCTAATGCTAATGGTTCTATGTAACCATGAGAGCTGTGGTGCTAATTTGTGGTGTGTGAAGTTGATTTGATGATGATCTTGGTGTTGTGCTGATGTGGTGCGTGTGTGGTGCTGTGATTCCTGCTCAAACCGAATCCAGTGATCTCCACACCCCCTATTTATGCAGTCTCCCCTTCCTGGAGGTGTTCACAGCACACTGCCATGCATGCATGAGTGAGCTGTGTGCCTGCTTGGTGGCTCAGCCGTGGTCTTGATCTTTGGCCTTGATGTGGCTGGGGATAGACATGGGTTGGTGCTGATGTTTATCTACAGTACCCCATTAATTTTGACTGTCACTTGGCATATCTCTGCTTGTATATGTTTCTTTTGCAGGTAATTAAGAAAGAAGAAAGAGAAGAAGAAAAGAAAGAAGTTTTCTTAATTAATTAGTTTAGGAATTTACTTTTGTTTATGATCCAGTTGTAATCTTTTATTTAAGTTCTTAATAATTCATTTTATTCATTTGTAACTAGAATATTGCAAAGACCATGTATTATGTGTGTGATATCAATAAAGTCCAAGTTTTCTCTTTTATTAATTACTTCTAAGTTCAAATATTGTAATACAAAATTAATTTCCAAATTCAAAGTTTAGTTTAAATTTTATTCTTATCTGTGTGTTTGAATTCAAATTTACCCATTCCTGCCCTCAATGGATCAAAAGAGGTCATGTCGAAATCCATCGCACTCTTTAGGGTTATACCATCTCCCCCTCCGAGAGAGACATCGATTCCCCTTAGGTTTTAGTTTTTAAAATTCGCGAAAATTCCCCAGATTTTCTATCCATGAATGCAATGCACACAACTATTTCCTCTCTATTTCTAGGCTCACATCCTGGGATGTTACAAAAGCTCTAGCACATGTTAAATCACTGCTTCCCTCTGCAAAGGGCCTTTTTTTACTTTGATGTTGAGTCTTCATCTTCTAACTTTAAGCACCTTCTTGAGAGCATAGCTGTTATTCTTAGTGTAATGTGCTTATCCCAGAACATAGTTAATTGTGGTATAACTTTGATGCTTGTATCTCTGATATTTTTACTTCTAGTCTTCCTTTGGACTTCAGAGGTGCCTCAGCATTTATGTTTTGCTCCACAAATAAAGGCAAGCGGGATACCACTCTTCCATATCATTTATGAACACTACAATCTTGTAGCTTCTTATGTTCATGTTACTTGTTATTAGTGCATTGGCCTTTCATAGCTTGCTTGACTATGAGGTAACGTTAGTTGCATATTTCTTATTGTGAATTGCCTGAGTACTTGATCATATAGTTAGTATATATACATCATATGAAGCAAATGTGTTCGTGAAAGTTTCTTTTATCGCTCTCTGTTGTTAACTGAATTGCTTGAGGACAAGCAAATAGCTAAGCTTGTGGGGAGTTGATACGTCCAAAACGTACCTACTTTCCCGACACTTTTGCTATTGTTTCTCCTCTAATTTGTGTGCTTTGAATGCAACTAACGCGGACTAACGTTGTTTTCAGCAGAATTGCTCTAGTGTCTCGTTTTTGTGCAAAAATCCAACTTTCAGTAAATATTCGGGAAAATATTGCAAAAATCCTATTTCACCAGAAGACTCACGGAGCCAGAAGACGAGACGGAGTGGGGCTGGGAGGCCACCACACAACCAGGGGGCGTGGCCCAGGCCTGGCTACGTCCACCTGTTGTGTGACCACCTCGGCTGTCGCCTCGACCCCTCCTTCCGCCTACATATACCCTCTGACCTGAAAGGAGCGGGGGTTCGGCGTTTTTTCCCAGATAGACTTCCGATGTGCCGCCACCACCAGAAACCGCGATTCGGAACCAGAAACTCTGTTCTGGCACTCTGCCGGGACGGGGATTTGGACGAGACCTTCATCATCATCATCATCATCACCGACGTCTCTCCATCAACCATCCATGACTCCCCCCATCCATGTGTGAGTAATTCCCGCTGTAGGCGAAGGAGATGGTAGGGATTGGATGAGATCATTCATGTAATTTGCTATGAGATTGTTAGGGCATAGTGCCTAGTATCTTTTATTAGTGCTTATGACATTGTTGCAACTTGTTGTGCTTAATGCTTGTCACTTTGGGCCCGAGTGCCATGATCTCAGATCTGAACTTGTTATTGTTTTATGATAATACTTGTTATTTATGATCTTACCTGCAAGTTGTTTACACATATTGTTGTCCGGAACCCGAGGCCCCAAAGTGATAGAAATTGGGATAACCGGAGGGGATGGCTATGATGTGAGGATCACATGTGTTCACCGAGTGTTAATGCTTTGCTCCGGTACTTTATTAAAAGTAGTACCTTAATTACCAGTAGTTTCCCTTGAGGCCCTGCTGCAATAGGCTGGTAGGACAAAAGATGTCGTGCAAGTTTCTCATTGCGAGCACGTACGACTATATACGGAACACATGCCTATGATTGTTAGTACTAGGATGCTTTATCATTATTTATCTGCAATGCCCATGTCTCACTGATTTCATGAATTATCTTATCCATGCAACGCCCGTACATCCATCCCTATGCCTACAGTATTTTATCCTACTGTTTACTATTGCTACTATTACCGCTTTTATTCTACTACTGCTATTACTGTTTCACTACTATCACCACTATAAAACTGTTGCTACTGATAAACCGCTGCGAACAAGTCTGTTTCTAGGTGCAGCTGAATTGACAACTCATCTGTTAAGGCTTATAAATATTCTTTGGCTCCCCTTGTGTCGAATCAATAAATTTGGGTTTTACTTCCCTCGAAGACTATTGCAATACCCTATATTTGTGGGTCATCAAGACTATTTTCTGGCGCCGTTGCTGGGGAGCATAGCTTTATTTGTAAGTTCACTTGGAATTCATATTGTTCATTGCAATCCTTTCATCATGGGTAAACCTCGTGATGGAAAAGTTCCTATATTGCCATCCACTACAAGAAGAGGTACGACTCTGAACACCTCTGTTGCTCTTGATTCGCCATCTGTTATGAGTAAGTTGCTTACACCACCACATGCACATGTTACTGCTACTTCTTCTGCTGAGTTTGAAAATGCCACTGATAATTTAGATGATGCTTCTACTGTGCTTGATGAGAGTGGTTCACTAGGTTCCTTTTTAGATGCTACAATTGCTAGAGCTAAGATGGGAAACACCACTTGACGAGGGTTAAACTCGACAAATGTCCTATATGAAGGACTTAGGATCGGGGAGATAGGGCGTCGGATGAACTCGAAGGTAAATTCAGTCAAATAAGGTGGCTATAAAAGTAAACGTGGGTGTAGAACCTGGCTTGCTTTCAATCTGTCCCTTACCGTCCCCTCCTGGCCCCTATATATAGGTGGCCAGGTCTCGAGGATCGGGTAGGATCCGACATAGATTACAATATCGACATACGGTAAGAACTCGTATTTTGACTAGTATTACAATTGGGCCTAGCTTAACGGGCCTCAGGGGTACTCAACTAACGGGCTCTATTATCTATACCCTTGTCAGTAGCCCCTGAGATTCTACCAGAATTGCAGATTCGGGTTGAATCTCTATTTTTTTAAATCTTCGACTTGATCAATTCTCTGACTTCTTCATATTTTCAACTCTTCGACTTATTTTCAATATAATACCTCACAAGGGATTTTGATGAACAAGCCTGACAACTCTGACGGATCAAGAGGCCAGTTAACTACCGGAACAGATACTTGTCACCTACTATCACTACTATAAAACTGTTGCTACTGATAAACCGCTGCGAACAAGTCTGTTTCCAGGTGCAGCTGAATTGACAACTCATCTGTTAAGGCTTATAAATATTCTTTGGCTCCCCTTGTGTTGAATCAATAAATTTGGGTTTTACTTCCCTCGAAGACTGTTGCGATCCCCTATACTTGTGGGTCATCAGGCGTCAACCCGGATTCAGGGGTGTCGTGTACCACTTTTTGGGCACCACGAACCCTTATATAGTTGTGAGGCTCCCCGCACTAAAACAGATAAGCTTCGGACTAAGCCCCGTCCCATACCAGGGTAATGTGGTTGCACGGGTTAATTGTTCCAAGCGACTATAAAGAAACACCAATGTCTTTTTATAAAATCACCAACTCCTTTCCTCCCATAATCCAACCCCATTTGTCCAAAACCATTTAGAAAACATTTTAGATGAGTGGATACTACTCCAAGGTTTTCGAAACCATTTTCAAAACTTTTCTGAGAGTTTTCCCATCCTAGAGTTTTTGGCTCCACTACAAGTTTCCCAAGGACTTTGATGCTAATCGCCAAGCCTCTAATAAAGGGGTGTTGAGTAGGTGTCAAAGGTGTCATCTTTATAGATGATAACAAGTCGACTTGTGGAGCTAAGTCGCCAACTATTGCTATATAGGGAACAATAGCAATATAGAAAATAATGCATAATTAGAAAAGCATTAGTAAAACCATGCAAGGTGAAGTATTAGGATTCAGATATGCAACAAGTAGATGGCTTGCCTTGGTTGGCTTCTCCCTGATCTCCTTCTTCTTGGTACTCAAAGATCTCCCCCTCCTCTGCACACTCGTCGTTCGATTCTATCGCCGGAAAAAGCAACAACACACAATAAGCATGCAAGCATACATGATTCACACCCAAGATATGCAATACACAACTCAATCATTGAGTATCAGAAACAAACATGTTCAGATCTCTGAAACGATAATTAACTTTACCAAGGAATAAACCACTATATTAATAGCAATCAAATTCCTAATAGCAATTTAGCCCTATTTACAAGCAAACAACTTGCAGGCATCAATGTGGATCAAGGCATGGCATCTAGCATACTTCCAGATAGCTAACATTCTTACGGAACCAACACAATTGGAAACAAAACAAAAGAGTAAAAGGTTGAATTATAATGAATGTCCTATTCTCAGTTAACACTAGAAGAGCAATTTAATTCCCTAAAACTTTCTGTAGACCCCTAAATTCTACCAGAGACCATATTGGAGAGCTACTGCAATGCACAACACATCAGAGGTGGAATCACCCAAAAATAATAATCCTACCGAGCACAATAATTAAAACAAATCAATTCTTTATTATCACCAAATTAATTACTGCAGGCAGTACCATGTTCCTAAAATATTAAATCCAGTTTCTGTAGCTTCACAAAATAGCAGGGCACCACTGAAAATTGGAATCACACAATTTCATTGCATAAAACTTTGGATTTGGATTTATGATTGAAATACACTAGATCTACACTATTTAATTACCAGATAATATTTAGAGTCCTAAAAATCAAGCATGCAGTACCAGAGGCTAGATAATATTGAAAGGATCACAGGAAAATTTGAATCATAATTTTTCGATGTCTAGATAATTTTCTAACCAATTTAGAATGCAGCAGTAATTTGAATCACAGAGAAATGCTTAGGCGAAAAAAAGTAAATAGGCCGGATCTGGCCAGGCCTCGCCAAATCTGGGCCGGATCGGCCCAGCTGACGCGCCGGCCAGCCCGGCTCCAACCGAAGCGGTATGGGGGAACCACGGCCGTCCGATTAGAAGGCGAGCGACGGCGGATCGCCATCGTCCTCGTCGCCCTCTGCATGCACGCGTGGGGAACAGCTCCGGCTAGGGTTTCGCAGGGGAGAGGCTTACCGAGGTCGCCGGGGCTAGGGGAGTCTAGGAAACGGCGGCGGCTAGATCCTCGATGACCGGAGTGAGCACAGAAGTTGCATGCAGGGGCTGGAGCGCGAGCGTCCTCCTCGGGCATCCGTGCGTCTACGACGATGGCGTCATCGAACTCGGCTAACCTGGAAGCAAACAAGGGCAGGGTGAGGTTTGGATGGTGCGAAGGAGCTCCGTGAAGCAGAGAAGGAGCAGAGAGGGAGAGCGGCTAGTCGACGGCAACCTCCACCTTCCTGATGGGGATCTACCCGAAGCTCTGAGCGCTCCGATGATGGATTCGCCTCGGCTGCAAGGTGGAGAGGATGAGCAAGAGAGAGAGAGAGAGTGGACAGGGGAAAGAATGGGTGACAGGGGAGGCTTTGAGAGAGGGGCTCGGCCTTTATACTGATTCCAGGGCTCGGGGTGTACGGTGCATTCATCAGACGGGATTGGACTGGCGAGGGTGGTGTTTTTGGACGGTGTAGTGCGATAAGTCTAGGGGTATAGGCGGCGGTGTCGGTGGCTGCTCGTCTCGGTCGTAACACGAGCGGTTTTAGTCTGGGCGCGGTCGGTTTCAGTCTTGGGCGGGTGGCGTGCGTGCTCGAGGGTGTTGGGCAATGGTGGCATCAGGTCGGGCGTGCAACGCCGTGCAAGTGTGGGTGCGGAGCGATGCGGAAGTGCACGCGTGCGTGCCGGAATGCTACGCACGCTCTGGATGCTCCGGGCGGCCTGATCGTGTCGGGCTGGCAAGGTTAGAGCGGGGTGCATGATAGGTCTAAGGCCCGGGCGTCTCATGGAATTGAAAGCTAGGGTGACGGCGAGGCGAGCGGCGAAGTGACAGCACGAGGTGGCGTCGGTGGCGTCCTGACCAAACATGGCATCCTCGGCAGCAATGGCAACGTCCAGGGTGCAGGAGGGGTAGCGCGCCCTGTCACTGTGGTGTGGGGTTGTGCGGGGTGGTCGGCAGGGGTAGTGCACGCTCACTGGGGGTTGGCAGGGGGTGGTGGTGTCGAAGGGAATAGGGGGAGAGGGTTTGGCAGAGCGATGCCCTCGGGCTCCTCCTTCTCCCTCGTGTCCAACTAGAAAATGACAAGGGATAAATCGTTGTCAAGATTTTGTTAGGGCTGCAGGGAGAAAGGCTGGGTAGGTCTCACCTCGGTCGGTTTGTATGGAGGAGAAAGAATGAAAAAATGAATAGACATGGCTAGGGTGTGCATGGCCAAATTCAAATTTGAATTTGAATTCTTTCAAACTAAGTTTGAAAATTAACCTAGGATAGTTTCCAGAGGTATCAAATATGATCAAGAGCTCATAGCCAAAGTTTGAATTTTTTTGAGTTGGAAGTGCTAGGGTTTTGGATAAGTCTCTATTTTCAAATAAAGAAACAAAAATAAAAGAGAAATAAAAGAGTAGGTGATGTGATCAAGCAAAGGATCTATGCTAGGGTTTTTGGTTCACACAAGCTAATCTTAGGTTCAAAAATCCATGCATAAAATCATAGCACTATCTCTAGTTCCTAGTGCACAAGTGTTGGAAATTCTGAAATTAAGATCATGCCATAAAGCACACACACCCACATAAAATCATGCACATATACTCACATGAAATCACACATGATAACACACAAGCACAATACTTAGCAAAAGTTTTAAATTCACCCAAGATAAAGCATCCAACCAAGGTTTTAATTTGGTCTACAAAAGTGAGGTGTTATAGACCTTCCCCCCTTAAAAAGAATCTCGTCCTGAGATTCGGTGGCTAAGCGTGAAGTAGTTTGGGAAATTCTTGTTGGAGATAATCCTCACGTTCCCAAGTGGCTTCATCTTCGGTGTGGTTACTCCACTGCACCTTATACATTTTGATCTTGCGTCTACGGGTAAGACGGACGTCTTCTTCAAGGATGCGAATGGGCCTCTCCCGATAGGTGAGGTCATGGTTTAGGTCAATGGAGTTGTGGTTGATCTCCTTGAAGGTCTCGGGCTTGTTAGGGACTTGGAGGCATTTGCGGAGTTGTGAAACATGGAAGACATCACGGAACTCGGACAGCTTTGGGGGTAGCTCTAGCTTGTAGGACATGGCGCCTTTGCGGTCCAAGATCTTGAACGGTCCGATGTACCGGGGTGCAAGTTACCTTTTACATGGAAGCGTTGCATACCCTTGAGTGGTGTGACTCGAAGGTAGACAAAGTCTCCCACATTGAAGGTGACGGGTCTCCGCTTTGGGTTGGCATAACTCTTTTGTCGAGACTGGGCGGCTTTGAAACAGTTGCGGATGAGCTGGACTTGCTCTTCGGCTTCCTTAATGACATCCGGCCCAAACACTTGGCTTTCTCCAGTTTCAGACCAGTTAAGAGGGGTACGGCACTTGCGGCCATACAGGGCTTCAAAGGGGGCCATCTGCAGACTAGCTTGATAGCTATTATTGTAGGAGAATTCGGCAAATGGCAAGCAGTCCTCCCACTTGGCCCCGTATGAGAGGACGCAGGCTCGAAGCATGTCTTCGAGGATCTGGTTTACCCTTTCGGTTTGACCACCAGTTCGTGGGTGATAGGCTGTGCTAAAGGAGAGTTTTGTTCTGAAGGCTTCGTGAAGTTTGTTCTAGAATCTTGAGGTGAATTGAGTGCCGCGATCAGTCACAGTCACCTTGGGCACTCCATGGAGGCTGACAATCCTGGACATATATAGTTCAGCTAAGTCTCAGCCCTTATGGGTGGTCTTGACAGGTAGAAAGTGGGCGACTTTGGTCAGGCGATCCATAATAACCCAGATAGAATTATGGCCTCGATTGGATCTAGGCAGTCCAGTGATGAAGTCCATTCTGACTTATTCCCACTTCCACATTGGCACCTTTAATGGTTGTAGCAGACCTGCAGGTCTTTGGTGCTCAGCCTTCACATGCTGGCAGACGTCGCACCGGGCGATATAGAAAGCTATTTCCCGCTTCATACCGTGCCACCAAAACTGTTCCTTCAAGTCTTGGTACATTTTGGTGCCTCCGGGATGAATTGAATATGGGGTATCATGGGCCTCCTTCAGAATAAGTTGCTTTAACTCCTCGATGCTTGGGACGCATAGGCGGCCATTATACCATAGCACACCTTCCTCATCAATTGAAAACCCAGGCACTTCCTCTCGTCCCATCCTACGGTTAATCCCTTCGATACTCTCATGACCCTTCTGAGCTTCTTTGATCTGGTCAAAGAGAGTGGGTCGGACTTCAAGGTTCGCTAAGAAACCATGGCTTACAAGCTCAAGTCCAAACTTCTCGAACTCCTCACATAAGGTTGGTTGGCTGGCCTTCAGTAGGGCATTTAGGGAACAAGGCTCTCGGCTGAGGGCATCGGCGACCACATTCGCTTTACCGGGATGGTAATGAATGCCTAGGTCATAGTCCTTGATGAGCTCAATCCATCTCCTCTGCCGCATGTTTAACTCCTTCTGGGAGAAAATATACTTTAGGCTTTTGTGATCAGTGTAGATCTCACAACGGTTCCCCATAAGATAGTGTCGCCATGTCTTGAGGGCATGGACAACAACGGCAAGCTCAAGGTCATGGGTAGGATAGTTCAGCTCGTGCGGGCGCAGTTGGCGGGATAGGTAGGCAATAACTTTGCCGTCTTGCATCAAGACACTTCCAAGACCGAGCTTGGATGCATCGCAGTAGACATCGAAGCTCTTGGTAATATCGGGCATGGTTAGGATAGGAGCTGTCACTAGTCTCTTCTTGAGCTCTTGAAAACTCAGCTCGCACTTCTCAGTCCACTCAAACTTTTTTTCTTTATTGAGCAGCTGAGTCAACGGGCGAGCGATGCTGGAAAACCCTTCTACAAACTTCCGATAATACCCGGCTAGCCCAAGAAATGCTCGGACTTCGGTGGGGTTAGTTGGGGCTTTTCTTTCCATGATGGTGGTGATTTTCAAGGGGTCAACGGATACTCCACCGGCTGAGAGTACATGGCCTAGGAATCCAACTTCTTTCAGCCAAAACTCACATTTGCTGAACTTGGCGTAAAGCTGGTGTTGGCGCAGGGTTCCCCATACTAGCCCCAGATGCTCTGCGTGCTCTTCCTCGGTCTTTGAATAGACCAAGATGTCATCGATGAAGACCACCACAAACTTGTCAAGGAACTTCATGAATACCTTATTCATGAGATTCATGAAGTAGGCAGGGGCATTGGTTAGGCCAAAGGACATGATGGTGTACTCGAACAGGCCATAACGGGTGGTGAAAGCGGTCTTGGGGATATCAGACTCTCGGACCTTCAGCTGATGATATCCAGTGCAAAGATCAATCTTGGAGAACACTTTGGCTCCATTCAGCTGACCAAATAGGTCTTCAATCTTCGGGAGTGGGTATTTATTCTTGATGGTCACCTCATTTAGTTTATGGTAATCTACACACAGTCGTATGGTACCATCTCGCTTGTCCACAAACAGAACAGGCGATCCCCAAGGTGAAGCACTGGGACGGATAAGGCCTTTACTGAGCATGTCAGCAAGTTGCTTCTTTAACTCCTCAAGTTCTTGGGGGTTCATACGATAGGGTCGCTGAGCAATGGGGGCTATTCCAGGAATCAACTCGATCACGAACTCGATATCCCGGTCAGGGGGCATACCTGGCAACTCTTCAGGAAAGATGTCGGGGTATTCACATACCACCGGAACTTGATCAAGGGTCGGTCCGGAGACAGACTTCTTGTAGTAGGCTATGCGGGATGGCATGGTTGCGATGTGCTCAATCTGAACCCCACTACTGCTGGTTACGGACATGGCTTTCCGAGTACAATCTATGTGCCCCTGGTACTTGGACATCCAGTCCATTCCAAGTACCACATCTAATCCTTTGTGCCTAGGACAATTAGATCCGCTTGGAATTTTTTCCCGTGGAGTTCCACTGGGACATTTCTGCAGGACAGTTGAGTCTTGGCAGTTGACCCAGGGATTTGTACTATCATAAGTCTATCCATGCAACTAGGTTTCAAACTACCCTTTCCACGAAGTTCTCCGTGACAAAGGAATGTGATGCGCCAGAATCGAATAGAATTTTTGCAGGCACGGAGTTGACGAGAAACGTACCAAGCACGACATCGGGTGCTTCTTCAGCTTCAGCTGCGTTGACATGGTTCAGGCGGCCTCGAGCAACATTGGCTTGATTCTTCGGGCTCCTTCCAGGGGTCCACAGCCTTGACCCTGATTGGGTCGCGGCGCACTAAGGCTTGGCGCAGAAGGCTTCTTTAGGGGACACTCCTTAGAGAAATGTCCTGGCTGGCCACAAGTATAGCAGCCACTTCCTTGGCTGCGGTTGGTGGGGTTGAAGGTGTTGCGGTTGCGGTTGCCTCCAGAGGGATTCCCACTTGCAGGGCGGTTGCTTGGGTACTGGCGGTTGGGGTTGTTGGGCCTGGGAGCTTGAGAGGCGAACCTCTGAGGGGGTGGCGCAGACCTAGATGCGGGCATACTGCGAGACCTTTGGCTGCTGGGTCCACCCCGACTCATCATCCTTCTCTTCCAGCTTCCGCGGGCAGCTTTGTTCTTGTCTTCCACCATGATGGCAACATCCACTAGGGCTTCCAGGTCATTGTATGGCACGGCTACCAAATAAGTTTGCAGCTCCTCCTGAAGTCCATTCAGGAAATGTTCTCTCTTCTTCTTGTCAGTGTCGATGTCATTAGGTGCATACCTTCCCCAAGTAGTGAACTTGTCGAGGTACTTGGTGACACTCATCCCTCCCTGCTTGAGGTTGAGGAACTTGTCACGCATGATCTTGATGAGTCCGGAGGGAATGTGGGCTTTGCGAAACTTGGACTTGAAAGCTTCCCAAGTCATTACTTGGCCTTCGGGCTGCATGGCGCAGACATTTTCCCACCATGCACTCACTGCTCCAACTAGGAAGTGAGTGGCATAGAGCACCTTCTCATTCTCTCCAACTCCTGCATACTCGAGCTTGTTCTTGATGGTGCGGAGCCAGTCGTCGGTGTCCAGGGGTTCGGTGGACTTGGCAAAGGTCAGAGGGTTGGAGTTCTAGAAGTCCCTAAGCTTGGTTCGCGGTTCCTCATCGCCATTACCACCATTGTTGTTGTTGGTGGTGGCAATCTGCGCGAGGTGCTGAAGGGTGGCGAGGTTTGCTTGGTGCTCAGTGCGTGCGGCTTCACGTTCTTCCAGCATGAGTCGCAGCACTTCGCCATGCTTGGCTCGGGTGGTGGTGGTGGGTTGCCTCCAGTTTGGCCACGAGTTCCCGAAGCCATTCTGGAGAGAAATATTCTGTGAGAACAACAACAAGGGAACTTAGGCATGCTACAATGAATAGAAAGAACTCAACTCATGCATAACATATCATTCATAGCAGCCATCCATAACATGCTCCAACAACATACATGCATAACAAGTCCAGGAATACATAATATATACAAGCAAAAGGGTGCCAAACATGTCCAGGCACACACATACCACATAGTCTCATACATCGCACATACCAAATGGTTCTAGATCGACCATACAACACAGATACGCAAAAGGGAGTGAACTAACAACTATGCGGCAACCTACGTGAGAGGGGTAGGGCAGTGGAACCTACTCGTCGCCGCTAATGTGGGGGACAACCTCCTCGGGGTCCTCCTCACTAGGAGTCTCAGGAGCGTAGAAGTCCATGATAGCGTTGCGGTCATCACCGCTCTCGCTACCATGGTCGTCGTCGTCGGTACTAGCAGGCTCCTCGTCGAAGGCCTCCTGGTGGTCATCATCGTGGCCAAGTACCGCCTCGTTCTCCTTGCGGAGCTCGGCGGTCTCCTCCTCTAGCTCGGACACGTGGCTCTCAAGAGAAGCCAAGTGGTCCTCCAAGTCGCAGATGCGCTGCCTAAGAGCCCTGTTCTTCTTCACGATCTTCCTCTTGGCAGCGAGGAGACGGTGACGAGAGAAGATAGACTCCTGAAGGTCCTCACGAAGGACGGCTAGCCCTATCCCTCTCTCGTCGGTGACCATACGGATGTGGTCCAGGTGCTCCTGGGTGTGGTGGAGGAGAGCCTCCGTGTGGCAGAAGTGGCGGCTGAAGGGGGTGTGTGCGGCGGCCTGGTAGGGAAGGCCATCGGAATCGACCCTCCCGTAGTGCTCATAGCGGGTACCAAGTAGCTCGTCGTAGTGGAGGTGGACGAGGCGCGAGATGGCGTGTCGCAGAACACGCATCAAGCCATCGCCCCAGTTGCGCTCTATCACCTCAAAGGTGAACTCCGGAGAAGTCGGCGGGACCTCCTTCCCATGGACCTGGCAAACCACCTGGTAGGCCAGCTCCCAGGTACCCTCCTCGAAGAGGCGGTAGCCACGCACCTCGGGACGCGGGCGTCCGAGATGCGCGGCCAACTCCACCAAGTCGCGCTCGAAGATTAGCACGTCCTCGTGGGTGCCAATCTGACGGTGTGCAGTAGGAGCGTCCATCTACACAAATTTTAGAGTAGAGTTTATTAATGACTTACCCAAGTGTGCAAGATTTTATACATAAGTAAAAACTTGAATTAAAATGCAGGTAAATAAAGATGCTTAAAGAACAAGGGAAGAGATGGGAGCAATATATATTTACCTTTGATATATATATAGCCATCTCTTTTATTTTTAGAAAATAGTTTTTGGTCCGGTCTAACGCCCATGCTAAACTATGGTCTCCTAAGTTCAGGATGGCTCTGATACCAACTCTGTGGGGACCCCGGCTTACCACCCGGGATTCCCGTTATGCATACAATTCACGATCACAGGAAGACCATCGTGTATCCACGTAACAGAGTTAGCATTACAGATTACATCATCCATTACATAATGAGTCTTAAAGTCTTACATAGGCCGCTTGGCCGAATATAGATTGCCACACAGGGGAAGTTCAACTGACACACTTACTTAGTAGATAGTAGCGGGATACATTGCAGCATAGCTGACCCAGGTCAGGCCTACTACCCTATAGGCGACTGACCGGGAAACGATCCTAATTCGCACCGGCGTCATCATAACCATCACCGTCCTCCTCATAGTCGTCTCTGAAGTCTGACCAAGTTAATAGCCAGGGACAAAGCCATGAGTACATTTTGGAATTGTACTCGCAAACCATCTAAGAGAAAAGTGTTCACATGCTATTTGGCCGTAGCAAGGGTTGGCTTGGTTTAAGGTAATTCTATACTAACAAGTTTGTCATGTCGATATAGCATGTCTTACGACATCTCTATATCATAGTTTCTCTTGTCGATATAGCATGTCATACGACATCTCTATATCCTTATTAAAGAAAACTTTTATAAAATATTTATAGGAAAAGCTCTAGGAAAGGGGGAAACTCATTTGTAAGATAAGATCGGTGGTCAATCAGACATGACCACTTCAAAGTCATCGGCAGTACCATCCAAGTACTCCAAACCACCTCTGTACCATGGCAGTACCCTCCGAGTACTCCGTCTGGCACAAACTCCGTTTTCTCAAAACCATTTATAAAGCCAAAACTTGACATTGGGCAATGTAGTGATCTTTACAACCGTCCATGACCGAGGACTCGGCTATTCGAATAGGTTTACACTCTGCAGAGGTTGTACACTTTACCCACAAGATTCGACAAATCCACCGGGATGCCACCACGGTCCGTCATACACTAGTATGCGGAGTTCGGATAATTGAACAGAGCCTTCCATCTATCCACCTTAGTATGGGTGCCTACCCTATGGAGTCTACCTCTCCAGCACGCCCCGGCAGTACCTCCTCCAGAGTGTAACTCAGGCGCCATGGCGGGAGAACCCAAGTGTCTTTCGATGGCTTAGGATATGCCGTGATATGTGTTGACCCACTGTTGGCGTCAACCCGGATTCAAGGGTGTCGCGTACCACTTTTCGGGCACCACGAACCCTTATATAGTTGTGAGGCTCCCCGCACTAAAACAGATAAACTTCGGACTCAGCCCCATCCCATACCGGGGTAATGTGGTTGCACGGGTTAATTGTTCTGAGCGACTACAAAGAAACACCAATGTCTTTTTATAAAACCACCAACTCCTTTCCTCCCATAATCCAACCCCATTTGTCCAAAATCATTTAGAAAACATTTCAGTGGAGTGGATACTACTCCAAGGTTTTCGAAACTTTTCTGAGAGTTTTCCCATCCTAGAGTTTTTGGCTCCACTACAAGTTTCCCAAGGACTTTGATGCTAATCACCAAGCCTCTAATAAAGGGGTGTTGAGTAGGTGTCAAAGGTGTCATCTTTATAGATGATAACAAGTCGACTTGTGGAGCTAAGTCGCCAACTATTGCTATATAGGGAACAGTAGCAATATAGAAAACAATGCATAATTAGAAAGCATTAGTAAAACCATGCAAGGTGAAGTATTAGGATTCAGATATGCAACAAGTAGATGGCTTGCCTTGGTTGGCTTGTCCCTGATCTCCTTCTTCTTGGTACTCAAAGATCTCCCCCTCCTCTGCACACTCGTCGTTCGATTCTACCGCCGGAAAAAGCAACAACACACAATAAGCATGCAAGCATACATGATTCACATCCAAGACATGCAACACACAACTCAATCATTGAGTATCAGAAACAAACATGTTCAGATCTCTGAAATGATAATTAACTTTACCAAGGAATAAACCACTATATTAATAGCAATCAAATTCCTAATAGCAATTTAGTCCTATTTACAAGCAAACAACTTGCAGGTATCAATGTGGATCAAGGCATGGCATCCAGCATACTTACAGATATCTAACATTCTTACGGAACCAACACAATTGGAAACAAAACAAAAGACTAAAAAGTTGAATTATAATGAATTTCCTATTCTCAATTAACACTAGAAGAGCAATTTAATTCCCTAAAACTTTATGTAGACCCTAAATTCTACCAGAGGCCATATTGGAGAGCTACTGCAATGCACAACACATCAGAGGTGGAATCACCCAAAAACAATAATCCTACTGAGCACAATAATTAAAACAAAGCAATTCTTTATTATCACCAAATTAATTACTGCAGTCAGTACAATGTTCCTAAAATAGTAAATCCAGTTTCTATAGCTTCACAAAACAGCAGGGCACCACTGAAAATTGAAATCACACAATTTGATTGCATACAACTTTAGATTTGGATTTATGATTGAAATCCACTAGATCTACACTATTTAATTACCAGATAATATTCATAGTCCTAAAAATCAAGCATGCAATACCAGAGGTTAGAAAATATTGTAAGGATCACAGGAAAATTTGAATCACAATTTTTTGATGTATAGATAATTTTCTAAGCAATTTAGAATGCAGCAGTAATTTGAATCACAAAGAAATGCTTAGACGAAAAAAAGTAAATAGGCCGGATTTGGCCAGGCCTCGCCAGATCTGGGCCGGATCGGCCTAGCTGACGCGCCGGCTAGCCTGGCTCCGATCGAAGCGGTACGGGGGAACCACGGCCGTCCGATTAGAAGGCGAGCAACGGCGGATCACCGTCGTCCTCGTCGCCCTCTGCATGCACGCGCGAGGAACAGCTCCGGCTAGGGTTTCGCAGGGTAGAGGCTTACCGAGGTCGCCGGGGCTAGGGGGGGCTGGGAAACGGCGGCGGCTAGATCCTCGATGACCGAAGTGAGCACAGAAGTTGCATGCAGGGGCTGGAGCGCGAGCGTCCTCCTCGGGCGTTCGTGCGTCTACGGCGATGGCGTCGTCGACCTCGGCTAACCTGGAAGCAAACAAGGGCGGGGTGAGGTTTGGATGGTGCAAAGGAGCTCCGTGAAGCAGAGAAGGAGCAGAGAGGGAGAGCGGCTGGTCGATGGCAACCTCCACCTTCCCGATGGCGATCTACCCGAAGCTCCGAGCGCTCCGGCGATGGATTCACCTCGGCTGCAAGGTGGAGAGGATGAGCAAGAGAGAGAGAGAGTGGAGAGGGGAAAGAATGGGCAACAGGGGAGGCTTCAAGAGAGGGGCTCAGCCTTTATACTGATTCCAGGGCTCGGGGTGTACGGTGCATTCATCGGATGGGATTGGACGGCGAGGGTGGTGTTTCTAGGCGGTGTAGTGCGCTAAGTCCAGGGGTATAGGCAGCGGTGTCGGTGGCTGCTCGTCTTGGTCGTAACATGAGCGGTTTCAGTCCGGGCGCGGACGGTTTCAGTCTTGGTCGGGTGGCGTGCGTGCTCGAGGGTGCTGGGCAATGGTGGCATCAGCTCGGGCATGCAACACCATGCAGGTGTGGGTGCGGAGCGACGCGGAAGTGCACGCGTGCGTGCCGGAATGCTACGCACGCTCTGGACGCTCCGACGGCCAGATCGTGTCGGGCTGGCATGGTCAGAGCGGGGTGCACGATAGGTCTAAGGCCCAGGCGTCTCGTGGAATTGAAAGTTGGGGTGACGGCGAGGCGAGCGGTGAAGTGACAGCACGAGGTGGCGTCAGTGGCGTCCTGACCAAACATGGCGTCCTCAGTGGCAATGGTGATGTCCAGGGTGCAGGAGGGGTAGCACGCCCTCTCGCTGTGGCGTGGGGTCGTGCAGGGTGGTCGGCAGGGGCGGCGCATGCTCACTGGGGGTTGGTAGGGGTGGTGGTGTTGAAGGGAATAGGGGGAGAGGGTTTGGCAGAGCGATGCCCTTGGGCTCCTCCTTCTCCCTCGTGTCCAACTAGAAAACGACAAGGGATAAATCCTTGTCAAGATTTTGTTAGGGCTGCAGGGAGAAAGGCTGGGTAGGTCTCACCTAGGTCGGTTTGTATGGAGGAGAAAGAAAGAAAAAATGAATAGACATGGCTAGGGTGTGCATGGCCGAATTCAAATTTGAATTTGAATTCTTTCAAACTAAGTTTGAAAATTAACCTAGGATAGTTTCCATAGGTATCAAATATGATCAAGAGCTCATAGCCAAAGTTTGAAAATTTTTGAGTTGGAAGTGCTAGGGTTTTGGATAAGTCTCTATTTTCAAATAAAGAAACAAAAATAAAAGAGAAATAAAAGAGTAGGTGATGTGATCAAGCAAAGGATCTATGCTAGGGTTTTTGGTTCACACAAGCTAATCTTAGGTTCAAAAATCCATGCATAAAATCATAGCACTATCTCTAGTTCCTAGTGCACAAGTGTTGGAAATTCTAAAATTAAGATCATGCCATAAAGCACACACACACCCACATAAAATCATGCACATATACTCACATGAAATCACACATGATAACACACAAGCATAATACTTAGCAAAAGTTTTTAATTCACCCAAGAAAAAGCATCCAACCAAGGTTTTAATTTGGTCTACAAAAGTGAGGTGTTACAGCATGTAATCACTAGAATATATTAGGGATGTTGTTCTAAGTGGGAGCTCATAGGATTTGTGCTCACATTATGAACTTAGTTTTATATCTTTGCAAATTTGTGTAGATGAATACCCACATCCATCTTAGTATTTATATGCATCAAGTAAAACTTAAAAGTGAAGGGTCAAAGTTTATCATTTATACCAATGCATGAAGAATGTCCTAAATAGCAATGACTAGCCCTATGTGATATAATGCCCATTTGGAGATGCATTAAGGGACTTCATGATCAAGAATGATAATGGTGATTATCGTGATCGCAGTGACAATTCTATTAAAGTCCAATGGCACCATGCTTCATACCATGAAGTCTGAATTGTGGGAACGTTCTTCAAACACCAATGCATATGTGATGCTTGTTGATCTTGAGGCGCTCTTTGCATCGCAAGTCAGAATTATTAAGTATGAGTACTTGGACAAGTTCCTTTCAATTAATTTGAAGGAGAACATCTGCTTAAAGAGTCATTTGGCAACCATGATAGGATTCATGGGTACCTCACCCACTTGGGCTACTAGATGAGAAATGAAATTACGATAGATGGGGTGCAGTGTTGACTTCCTCCCAGCTACAAAGACATTCTCATAGCCCATGCCATGTAAGGAGAATCATTCACCTTCCATGGATTATGGACTCGGTTGAGAACCGTGAAAGTAGTTCCAATAGCAAGGGAATTGTCAAACCCAAAAATGTATATTTCATACACAAGTTATAAATGTTTCATGTTTAAACACTTATAGCAGATTTTGTGTATTCAATATAAATTTTGGTTTATTTGAAACTGGACCTTCTGCATAAGAATTACATGAAGGAGCTTATGGCGCGTGTTAATGGCAAGCAAGATGTTGATGGCCATGAATGCCGAACCTCCACATTTATTATCAGGATTAGTAATATTATAAATTTTGTAATCAATAATCGTTGAGGACCTTATTTGTGTGCCTTGCTTTTCACGAGACAAAGTTATGGTCACATTATGATTATGAATGTATTATTCTTGTTTATCCTTGATAATTATGTAATGATTATTTATAAACATTAAAACATTAATTATCCAAGCTAAATGATGGCTTCATTTAAATGACACTACTATTTGGAAGTCATACTTTATGATTAAGTACATGTGAAAATTTCATATGGATGAAATGTATTGTTGCTAGACATTTGATCTTTATACAATAAGAGTCATGTTTTGTTTGACAAATTGACTCGAACTCCAAAATATGAAGGGTACGCCTAATTGTTGAGAACATATGGATGATTTCAACATAGAAAAGGAATGTACTTTAAATTATCAAGTATTATAAATGTCGATGTATAGTATTCATACAAGTAGTGGATATTATTATTTTGCATTTCTTCATTAGAATCCAAAGTAAATATTTGTATTGATGGGGTTTTGAAATTATCTGACGTGTTTAAAATTTTTGGAAATGAAGAAAGAATTATAATTAAGTCCCTATGATTTTGATCATAGCGACAAGATTATAAGTTATGATTTTGGTGTAAGAATTTTTAGAAGTCGTTCTAACAAATAAATAACTGAAACACTTCAATATGTTGATGTGTGTTATAAATCATAACTTGTTGGATATTATGTGATGCTTAATTATCTCCTGTAGCGTTAGAATTTATCTTTAAGAGCGGTGCATTAAAATAGCGAACACTCAATTTTAATAAATAGGAAACCATAATACTATATGAGTTATAGTATGATTCATAGCATGATTTTGAGTTATATATGATAATTTGAAATTAGTATGAATAAATCTTTGTAGTATTTTCTTAATGTGTAATATGGACACATCCTCCATGAACCAAAAAGTGCAAAATTGTATTGTGAAGTTTTGGTGCACTCTAGAGAAAAGGTATTCTCGGTAAGGGAGCTAAAAGGAAGAAACTAAAGGACCAAAATAAATTTATTGACCTTATCTTGATAATGTCAGAATAGCGCAATGGAATATGTTCTGAAGTGAAGGTCTAAATTAGAAAAGAGAAAATTAATGATGATGATCATATCATTTTCAATTGAAGTCCTTTATTAAGAAAATATGATTCAAGAATAATTTTTGTGCCTAATCGCAAAATATAATTCATGATTTACTTGTCATGTTATTGGAACAAGACATACCTATGAACTACGAAGAAAAGATA
Source organism: Dactylis glomerata (assembly GCA_007115705.1). NCBI lineage: Eukaryota > Viridiplantae > Streptophyta > Magnoliopsida > Poales > Poaceae > Dactylis > Dactylis glomerata. The sequence continues at coordinate 260,604 of QXEO01001040.1, forward strand.
GTGGACCTAAATGCGAGAAATGACTTGAAGTCATGAAATCCTATTAAGGAAAGTTGTTACCTAATTCTAACTTACATTTAAGATTGCAACGTAAAGGTACTTGGTCTTATTAAGTAAAGATGTTACTTAATCTTTCCAAATAATGTGAGATTATAACAAAGAAATAAAACTTCAAAAGAAGGACATAAAAGCTTGATTTGCCACAAAAGTGTATTTCTAACAAATTCAATAAGTTAACTACAACATGTAGCGATGCGTAAGTCTTTTAGGTAATTGAGACCATTAGGTTGTCAAAATTGCAAGTTTTTAAAATTTGTTTAAGAAGAGGGCAAGAGGCAAAGTTTTGTGAACCTTTTGGAAATTAATATCTCGCAACTGGAAATCTCGGTTTGATATATGATCAAAGGATCTCGGTTTAAGAAGACCTAAAATTTACATTAAACTGAGTGGGAGCTAAATTGAATAGTTCCATAATAATTATATGTAGACAACATATTTTGAGTGAGCGCTATGAAAGCTTTCTCATATTATATATGACCGACATATTTTTGAGTGGAAGCTTGATGACATTCTTATATGTAGATGACATATTATGAATGGACTAGTTGGTATTAAGAAATATTAATAATGGGTATTAATAGATAAATGGGAAAACATTAATATCTATCGAGATAGATATATGTTAAATAAACATTAAGTTAGAATGTTTTCTTAGTCAAAATTTTGAGAGTCCAGATGGAATGAGTCAGAGAGGAAACTCTTGGATGACTGAATGGCTAAGTGAAATATTGAGTTGGAACTCAGTACAATAATAGTGGTTGATAGATATACTACATTCGTTACGTCATCTAAAACCATATTATGTACAAGACATAATGTGACCCAACTTATTAGTTAGAAGAACACGTTTTGGAATGATTTGAGAATCATTGAACAAAGGATAAGTTTGAAGAACAAGTTCTAGAATGATTTAAGAATCATTGAACAAAAGTTCGTCCTTCAGGTTCTAGGTAGAACTAAGGACATATTTCTAAAAGAAATTAAGCTTGGCCGCAAGTGCGAGTTTACCGGGTTTGGAAATTTTCAAAATAAAAGGCTTAGATAAATGGAAGCATGGTTAGACATCGAAGTTGCAATTTGCACTTCCTATTGAATCTACATAAATTTAGATCATTACAGGCTACTTAAAAGTGGCAAGTACAATGTTATGGATTTGAAAGTTTGTCTTCTGGATGAGTGTGTTTCTGGTATGCATAGTGACCAAGAAAGTTCATATGTGACTGATCAAATGCCATTGCAAACACTAGAATACAAAGTCTCACTCTTCTGACAGAACATATATACTTTAACGACATCATTTGATGGTGGAATAATGTCAAACTAGTTGACAAGTTGCAAAGAATATAAAAGGTCTGAGTTGTGCAGATCGTTGAAGAAACACTCTCTCACGAGCAAGCATGGTCAAGGACACATATGTCTTATATGGTGTCATGATTGAATGCAGCTAGATTATTTGTACTCTAGTGCAAGCGAGAGACTGAAGGAAATTTTCCCTAGAGGAAAAATTAATAAAGGGTTTATTTGCATATTTCATTTAGTTCATAATAAGTTTAATACTATGCTATAACTGTGTCAGTCAAAGAACATTGATATATATGTGGTATTAAACAACCAGAGTCCCTAGTAAACCTCTATTACTAGCCCATTAGTCAACTAATGACCAGTTTCCGCATCATGTGACATTTATGACTAATTGACAATGAGGTTCATGCCATTGAGTAAATGCCATGATGGACATACCCAATGTTATTATGTAACACTATCGTGTCACAATGTTCATGTTGTGATAATAAGAAACATTGTAACCTAAATCCTTAGACCATGAGATCATATCTAATCACTACTTCTGAAGGAAGCTTTGAATGCATCAACCGTCACTACCTTAACCGTGTGACTGAAAAGGTGTCTTTGGGTTTTCCAATGGAACATGTTGAGGCGTATGCATCAAGAGCGGGATTTGTTCTTCCGTGTGATAGAAAGTGATGAGGACATCCCATCTATTGATACACCCACTGTACCTACAGCGGAGCACATTCAAGGACCTATCACTCGAGCTTGTGCCAAGCAACTTAACTATCAGGTACTTTTATTTCTTAGAACTTTCTCTTACATACATGAGAATATGATGCTGCCAAAATCAGATGTGTTTGTTACTCTTAGTAATGATAAACCAAGCATGGATGAGAGGGACAAGCATTGGAGCATGAACATGCATGGAGATGGCAGCCAACGTGAAAGGATTGAAGAGGATGTCGCGAGCAAGGATTTCAGAACTTTGAAGCCACCTGACAAGGGTACAGCTACTAAGGCCCATTATCTTAGTACTCCTCGGGCCCGTTCGGGTAGTTGTGTAATAAGAGTTAGGCTCAAATAAAAACATAGTTGAAATACGAGTTGATATCATATATAGACATTGTAATTTGTATTGAACCCGACCCAATCCTCGAGACCTGGCCACCTATATATAGGGGCCAGAGATAGATTGAGATTGAGCCAATTGATTACTAGCTTATTCTCGTCATACATCAAGTTTCGCCTCATTTTTCTGAACCTTTACCTTTGAGTTCATCTGACGCCCTCTTCCCCCGATCCTAAGTCCTTCATCTAGGACATTTACCGAGTTAACCCTCATCACCACCATAATGAAGAATGAAGACTTGGACGAAAATATACAAGAAGACACTTCATAAATTCGTCCATAGCTTTATATGGTGTTGCGTCACCTTTAATTTTGGGCTAGGCCTATGTGTTTTTCATAGCAATTAAGTCAGCCACTTTTAGGCGTCCGAATTTTGGGAGAAAAGGCCTGTTAGGGTTTGGTTCGACTGCCATACCCATGGCTGGCCACACCCCTAACCTTTCCTCCTCAAATACCCTCGTAGCCATCATTAGAACTCGGATTTTGCTTAGATTAAAAGTTAGCCATTGCTGAAACTACGAGCTCAACTTTTGAGGCCAATGCCTAGAAGAAGACTGCTATTTAGAATCCCACCTCTTTAATAAAGCATACATCTTTCATCCGCAATATCTTGATTGCAGTATTAGTTCTTACTTGTTCTCGATTTTAGGTAGGAATTAAGACCCTCATTGGTCAGGCTGATCGTGCATCGGCAAGATCAGTAACTCCCGGAGATTGTCCTAGTGATTGCATTGGTGCACGAGCTTTGCACGTGTAGTCGGATGGTCAAGCACGAACTCCACCAACAAATTGAACTATCCTCATCTCATCGAAAGATCGGAAACCTTTGCCCTATCAGAAAGATACTCTGGGCCCGCTTGGTGAGATTCATCCAATGTTGCAACATGTGACTAGGTCGTGGGGATGGAATATCATAGAATGAGTAAATGGTAATGTCGGTAACAAGATTGAACTAGGTATGGTGATACCAACTATCAAGTCTCGGATATTGCAAGTATCACAGAAACAAAAGGGAATAGGACATCGATGTTTGCGGTTCAACGACAAAAGACCTTCAAGAATACACAAGGATCATCAGGGATATCTTGATCCCATTGATGATCATTTACCAGAGAGGAGTCTCGGCGATGTCTGGAGTATTCCCGGACTATAGGGTAATACACTTAAGGGTTCAATGACATGTAAGAGGTTTTTGGTAAATTCAGAATTGTCAGAGTATTGACAAGAGAAAGACGGAAAAGTTCCACGGAGATTCGAAAGTTGTTCGGAGTGTTCCGGAAGAAGTTTCAGAGAAACAGGGATAAAATAAATAAATAATTAATATTAATTAATGTAATAAATAATAAATATGTGGATTTATTTAATGAATAAAGGCAGCCCACCTCATTGAGCCCTCCCCAGAAGCAGAGCCCATTAGGAGGCCGGCCAGGCCACCCCAGATGGGCCCTAAGGGGACCGTGCGCCTAGGGATCCTACGGGTAGGGTTTTGGGGCGTGCTAGGGCTTGGCCGCCGGCCCTAGCCCTCCCCTTGGCCGCCGCTCCCTTGCCTTGGGGAAGGGGCAATCCTACCCGCCTTTCCCCTATATAAGGAGCCCCCTAGGAGGAGAGTTTGACACAAGTGGATTGAGGGAGCTCCTTGGAAGAGCTCTCCTCTCCTCCTCATGCGCCTCCCCTTTCCCCTCTCTCTCTGTCATGTGGCTCCCCAAAGGACTGATGGCGCGGTGATGATGGTGCCAGAAAACTTGTTGGCGTGTAGTTGATGAAGTAAATGACCGGCCAGTTGGAAACCCCAAGAGAAGGTTTGATGAATATAGCAGCAAGTTTTCCCTCAGTTATGAAACCAAGGTTATCAATCCAGTAGGAAAAAGCCAAACGACTGAAGGTGATACCCGCTAGCTTCGCGACAGCTCCGGACAATTTATAGGGCGCCTCATCCAAGCTTTGCTTTGCGAGCGGCAATGTGGAACCTGCACACAACACAACCAAATACTTTGCTCCCAACTTACGATGAGGTTGTCAATCTCACTGGTTTGCTTGAAACAAAGGAATGAGCGTATCGAGTGGAAAGTGATAGTAATATGCGAGTAAAGTAAACAGTGCGAGTAAAGTAAACAGGTGATAGCAATATAAAGGAAATAGGACCGGGGTCCATAGTTCACTAGTGGTGTCTCTCCATAAGATAAAATAACACATGCTGGGTAAACAAATTATAGTTGGGCAATTGATAGAATAAAGACAACGTGCATGTTGAGAGGATCACTATGAGATTTACTCTGGGTATTACAACAAGATACATAGACCGCCATCCAACTGCATCTATGACTAATAATCCACTTGTGGCGAATCAATCCGAGAACTCCACAAGTATTAAGTTGCGAACAACAGATAACTGCATTAAGCAAAGTGTGTAATGTAAACAAAGCATATGCCCTTGAGCATATGAATGTTGTTTTCTCCCTAATGGAAACAGCACATCTACAACCTTAGAGGTTTCTGTCACTCCCCCAGATTAAATAGAGGCATGAACCCACTATCGAGCATAAATACCCCCTCTTGGAGTCACTAGCAACTACTCGGCCAAGATAGCTACTAACAACGGAGAGCATGCAAGATCATAAACAACATAGAGATAACATAAGATAATATTCAGCACATCAACTCAATCATAACACCAATATTCATCGGATCCCAACAAACACAACATGTAGAATTACATAAAGGTAGTCTCGATCATGTAAAGTAGCTCACGAGACCTAAACATGAAGCAAATGGTGGAGAAGACAATCAACTAGCTACTGCTATGGACCCATAGTCCAAGGTAGACTACTCACTCATCGCGCTGGAGGCAAGCATGGCGATGAAGAAGACCTCCGGTGGCGATTCCCCTCTCTGGCAAGGTGCCGGGAAGAGCTTCTGGACCCTCTCAATCTCGGGTCGATGGCGGCGGCGGATCGTGATGTATTCTGGAAAAGTGATCGGGTTTTTAGGTTTTTCTCGTCGGGGGGTCTTTATAGGTGAAGGGGCGGCGTCAGAAGTGGACCTGGTGGGGCTCATGCTGCTATTTGATGGCGCCTAATTGACGAGGGAGATTATTCTTCTGCGGTCCCCGGCAACGGCGCCAGAAAACTAGCTGATCCCTTTGATTGCGTATGGTTGACGTGGGAGTAGACTGTCCTTGTGCGTGGTGGATAACCAGCCCGTTGGGAACCCCAAGAGGAAGGTATGATGAGTATAGCAGCTAGTTTTCCCTCAGTTAAGAAACCAAGGTTTAATGTCGATCAGGAGAGGAGAGACAATGACGACTGAAGGTGATGCGGACTGGCTTAGTGATACTCCAACAAGGGCGCCGTTAACGATACTTGTTGACTCATCTTCGGCCAGCAGCAACGCGGAACCTGCACACAACACAAACAAATACTTTGTTCCCAACTTGCGATGAGGTTGTCAATCTCACCGGTTTGCTTGAAACAAAGGTTATGAGCATATCGAGTGGAAAACAATATAGTATGCGAGTAAAGTAAACAGTACGAGTAAAGTAAACAGTGCGAGTAAAGTAAACAGGTGATAGCAATATGATGGAAATAGGACCGGGGTCCACAGTTCACTAGTGGTGTCTCTCCATAAGAGAAATAACACATGCTGGGTAAACAAATTACAGTTGGGCAATTGATAGAATAAAATAAACGTGATATGTCAAGAAGATCACTATGAGATTTACTCTGGGCATTACAACAAAATAAATAGACCGCCATCCAACTGCATCTATGACTAATAATCCACTCCCGGGGATATCAATCCGAACACCCCAGTAGTATTAAGTTGCGAACAACAGATAATTACATTAAGCAAAGTGTGTAATGTAAACAAAGCATATGCCCTTGAGCATATGAATGTTGTTTTCTCCCTAGTAGCAACAGCACATCTACCACCTTAGAGGTTTCTGTCACTCCCCCATGTGAAATAGAGGCATGAACCCACTATCGAGCATAAATACCCCCTCTTGGAGTCACTAGCAACTACTCGGCCAAGATAGCTACTAACAACGGAGAGCATGCAAGATCATAAACAACATAGAGATAACAAAAGAAAATATTCAGTACAACAACTTAATCATAAACACCAATATTCATCGGATCCCAACAAACCAAACATGTAGAATTACATAACAGTGATCTCAATCATGTAGGGCAGCTCATGAGATCTAAACATGAAGCACATGGTGGAGCAGACAACTATCTAGCTACTGCTATGGACCCATAGTCCAAGGTAGACTACTCACTCATCGCTCCGGAGGCAAGCATGGCGATGAAGAAGACCTCCGGTGGCGATTCCCCTCTCCGGCAGGGTGCCGGGAAGAGCTTCTGGACCCTCCCGATCTTCGGGTCGATGGTGGCGGCGGATCGCGATGTGTTCTGGAAATCTGATCGGGTACTTAGGTTTTTTCCATCGGGGGGTCTTTATAGGCGAAGGGGCGTCGTCAGAGGGGGAGCCAGGCGCCCTCACGCGGGGCCTGGCCACGCCGCCCCTGCGTGTGGGGCCCTGGTGGCCCCCCTCCGACTCTCCTTCGGATCTCTGGAAGCTTCCGGGTAAAATAAGACTTCAGGAACTTGTTTCGTCCAATTCCGAGAATATTTCCTGTGTATCACTCTAAAACACAAAAACAGCAGAAAACAGGGAACTGGCACTGTGGCAACTCGTTAATAGGTTAGTTCCAGAAAATGCATAAAAGTGCCACTAAGTGTAACGAAACAATAGGCAAATGGTGTAAAAACAAGCATGGAGCATCAAAAATTATAGATACGTTGGAGACGTATCAAGCTTCCCCAAGCTTAACTCCTGCTCGTCCTCGAGTAGGTAAGTGATAACAAAGAATAATTTTTGAGGTGACATGCACCTACACAATCTTGATCATATATGTAAGCATTGGTGAGCTGGGATCATAAGAACTTAAAACATGGGCATGAAGATATAATCATGACAATAAGAACTTAGCAACCATGTTGTAAACATGCAAATGAACACAAACAAAAGATCATGAAAATGAAACAATGAAAGTCAAACGTGTGTTCAAATCATAAGGAAAAACATACAAATGGTTTTCAGCTTGTCCTTCAAAGAGAGCAAAACATAAATGCATAGGACACCTTCAAGTTTAAGAGGGCGACTAGATACAAATAATTTAAGAACAAGTGAAACCAACAATATGAATCAATCAATGAACTTTGGGACAATGCATATCACACTAAGAATGACAACTATGCTCTCTTAATGGTGCATAAAGAAAGAAGGTGGTGACTCAACATAAAAGTAAAAGAAAGACCCTTCGCAGAGGGAAGCAGTGATTGCAAGTTTTATAACCTTCAAAAATTATGGTACTTACCGGCTTTGAGCTCTCATTGCCCCCATCATAAGCATCTTGAATGGTTAAAGTTAATGCGAGAACAATTATGATGCATATGCTTGACAAATCATAAGTTGAAAACCTCGTGCCCCGTGAATACGAGTACCCAAACCTCATGCTACTTTACTTAGAGTCCCAAGCAAGGCTCTTGTCATTGTAAGTATATGCATATCATTGAGAACCGCCAATGGGGTACCTCCGTGCCCGATGACATGGAACAAGCCCACACCAAAATGACAGGACAAGCAGACAATGAACACCTCGACATCTCTTTTATTTGCCTTTTGTTTAGCTTTTTATTGTGAGTTGCGTTGTCGAATGTTCACCATGGGTATGCTGCAAATTTCCACCATGAATTATGCATGGCTTAGATTGGCGGCCCGGCGTTTCCCTAACACATATACAAACTCCATGATCCCCACAAGATTCCCAATTCATTTCACACCGCGGGCATCCATAAACAAAAGATCACGATATCAACTCAAATAAGAAGTGCAATGTTGAAAGCTTGCCCCATGACAGCATGGATGGGCTAGAATCCAACTTACAACTTGCAAGCATAACAACTCAACATAAGAGACCACAATGTCAAATTTTTAAGAACAGGAAAAAGTAAAGTGTGCCTTCCGGTTCGTGAGAGCTTTACTGACCGAATTTCGCATAACACTGGTAAGAGTTTAATTTGAAGAGAAAATAAAAGCAAGTCAAATTTACTTGGAATAGCAAATTGCTAGTAGGTATGTATGGTGGACACTTTGGAAAACTTTGGCTTTTAGGAGTTGGATGCACGAGTAGAGCTCATACTCAGTACAAGGCGAGGGCTAGCAAAAGACTGGGAGCGACCAACTAAGAGAGCAATAATGGCCATAATCATGCAAAGCGACAAAGCGACATTAAAAGAAGCATAAGATGGCATCAAAAGTCAAAAACTAAATGATCATAGAGGCTATTGGCGACTTTGTAAGAGTCTAACATGTGTGAGCATGCGCCAAGTCAACCCAAATAAAGCATCAAGGAGAAAACCAAAATAATGCTTCCATACAATAAAAACAACGCATGATTTTTTCAAAGGCTCATTAAGCAATCTCAGTTATTTGAGACAAGTCATGCTACAGAAAAACCACTAAGCATACTATCAAAAAGATATCAAGCATGACATGAAAAAGCCTAAGCCGCAGTCTACACAAGCTCCTTCTTGTACCACTATTTTGCACAAAGTTTTTTCTCTTTTCCAACACCATTTGAAATTTTTAAACACACCTCTTTTGATGAAAACCAATAAAGATCAGAGGCAAAAATACACCTTGATGAAAAGATATGACAAGGTCTGAACGCAAATCAAGGCGAAAACGAAAACCAAAAGCAGTAGCAGAAAAGGAAGAACACTCGATTTTTAATAAGAGTGAAAACTAGAGCGTTCTTGGCAAATGAAAACAAGGCAACTTCTCCAAAAGAAATTTGTTGGGGTCCAACCATTTATTGCAGCAAACAAACAAACTAAACCAACTAAGAAAACTAAAACAACTGACGCTCCAAGAAAAACACATAGCGCATGAAGCAATAAAAATATAGTGTTTTGAAAGGTGACCTAATTTTTGCCGATGAAGAAGGGGTGCCTCGGGGGCATCCCCAAGCTTTGACGCTTGTACTTCTTGGATATTTCTTGGGGTGATGCATGGGCATCCCCAAGCTTGAGCTTTTGTCCATTCTTCAACTCATCTCATCATTCTCCAATCCCTACACTTGAAAACTTCCTTCATACAAAACTAAACACAATTCTATTAGCAACATTAGTGCAAGCATAACATATAATCAATCCTCTATTTGCTTCAGGTTTCAACTCAAAACCACCACATATATAGTAAATACTACTGTAGCAACCTTCCCAAAAGTTCCGTGATCAAAAGAACTCAAAAGAAAGCGATAAAGTGGCAAACACAAATATTGGCAGAAATCTGTCAAAACTGAACAGCTGACAAAGGTCGAATTTTTGAGGGATTTTCTGTTGCTCAAATCAAAAAGTGTTAAACTAACAAAAGTTTGGATATAACCTGGGGCATATGCACAAGAAATCGCAGGTCCAAAAGATAAACAGAGAATTTTCACGAATTTTTACGGTGCAGCACCGAAAACAGTTTCAGGACAGCAACATCCCCAAATCTTTACCTCACTCAAATTAGAGGCTTCTCTTGGCACAAAAACGAAATAAACAAGATAAGGAGCGGTCATTACAGTAGTAATGACTTCCAAGACTCAAATAAAAGAAAAATTACTGAAAAGAAAACATTGGGTTATCTCCCAAGAGTGCTTTTCTTTAACGCCTTTGAGCTAGGCGCAGAAAATTGCGAATCAAGTAATATCAAGTGATGAAGTGCTAGGATCAGCACGTGCCTTACGTCTTCCTTTCTTACCTTTGCTCTTGACTCTAGGAAAGACATGGTTATTGCAAGGTGGAGAGATAAATCTTATATTGCCTTTTCCCACATCGATGACGGCGACCAGGAGCTTCAGAATGGATCTTCCAAGTGTGATTTGTCCTTTTCCTACACATTCAATAACAAGATAATCAGTAGATATCATTCTTCCTAGGACTTTTGTAAAAACTCCTTCAGCTATTCCAAGGGGAAATATAGTGGCATTGTTAGTAAGAGAAATTCCTTCTCCTCCCTCAGAAAGCTTCCAAAGGCTCAAAGATTCATAAACATCCTTTGGCATGAGACAAAATTCAGACATAATATCACAACGAGCATGAAAAGTTTCACCACTAATGGTGATTTTTATTGTAGGATACCAACTCGAAGGTTCAGTATTTGTTGGCACATAATCAAAATGCTGGCGCAAAGTATTGTAGCAAGAATTCAAGCTAGCAGTGCAAGTCTCTAGAGTATCAAGTCTATTAAAAATGCACACAAGAGAGGAATCAAAATAGGTTGGCATGCTATAAATTGTAATCAACTTTTTTATAATGTTGAAGGCTTGATCTCCATCGCAATGAAGGAAATCTCCTTCTGCAGTAGCATCCAAAGCATATCTATAACGAAGAGAAAGTCCAAAGTAAAAGCTACTAAGAAGCAAACTCAAAGTCATTTTAGGTTCAGTTTTTCCATGCCAATCATAAATTCTAGACCAAGCTTCTTTAAAGCTTTCCTCATCTTTCTGCTTAAAAGTAAAAATCATGTCCTCGGGAGACATAGTAGTAGCAACTGAACTAGACATAATAAACTAAAAGTAAAGAAATAGCAACTACCAAGGATTCTAAATTTTTTTTTTGGGTTTTTGATAAAAAGCAATGCAGGTAAAATAAATAAAGTAAAGCTAAACAATAAAACAAAGTAAAGGATGTGTGTGCGAAAACTCCCCTCGCAGAAGTCTTCTCTTCCTCCCCGGCAACGGCGCCAGAAAATTAGCTGCTGCTATTTGATGGCGCCTAATTGACGAGGGAGATTATTCTTCTGCGGTCCCCGGCAACGGCGCCAGAAAACTAGCTGATCCTTTTGATTGCGTATGGTTGACGTGGGAGGAGACTGTCCTTGTGCGTGGTGGATAACCAGCCCGTTGGGAACCCCAAGAGGAAGGTATGATGAATATAGCAGCTAGTTTTCCCTCAGTTAAGAAACCAAGGTTTAATGTCGATCAGGAGAGGAGAGACAATGACGACTGAAGGTGATGCGGACTGGCTTAGTGACACTCCAACAAGGGCGCCGTTAACGATACTTGTTGATTCGTCTTCGGCCAGCAGCAACGAGGAACCTCCACACAACACAAACAAATACTTTGTTCCCAACTTGCGATGAGGTTGTCAATCTCACCGGTTTGCTTGAAACAAAGGTTATGAGCGTATCGAGTGGAAAACAATATAGTATGCGAGTAAAGTAAACAGTGCGAGTAAAGTAAACAGGTGATAGCAATATGATGGAAATAGGACCGGGGTCCACAGTTCACTAGTGGTGTCTCTCCATAAGATAAATAACACATGCTGGGTAAACAAATTACAGTTGGGCAATTGATAGAATAAAGATAAACGTGATATGTCAAGAAGATCACTATGAGATTTACTCTGGGCATTACAACAAAATACATAGACCGCCATCCAACTGCATCTATGACTAATAATCCACTCCCGGGGATATCAATCCGAACACCCCAGTAGTATTAAGTTGCAAACAACAGATAATTGCATTAAGCAAAGTGTGTAATGTAAACAAAGCATATGCCCTTGAGCATAAGAATATTGTTTTCTCCCTAGTAGCAATAGCACATCTACCACCTTAGAGGTTTCTGTCACTCCCCCAGGTGAAATAGAGGCATGAACCCACTATCGAGCATAAATACCCCCTCTTGGAGTCACTAGCAACTACTCGGCCAAGATAGCTACTAACAACGGAGAGCATGCAAGATCATAAACAACATAGAGATAACAAAAGATAATATTCAGTACAGCAACTTAATCATAAACACCAATATTCATCGGATCCCAACAAACCAAACATGTAGAATTACATAACGGTGATCTCAATCATGTAGGGCAGCTCATGAGATCTAAACATGAAGCACATGGTGGAGAAGACAACCATCTAGCTACTGCTATGGACCCATAGTCCAAGGTAGACTACTCACTCATCGCTTCGGAGGCAAGCATGGCGATGAAGAAGACCTCCGGTGGCGATTCCCCTCTCCGGCAGGGTGCCGGGAAGAGCTTCCGGACCCTCCCGATCTTCGGGTCGACGGTGGCGGCGGATCGCGATGTGTTCTGGAAATCTGATCGGGTACTTAGGTTTTTTCCGTCGGGGGGTCTTTATAGGCGAAGGGGCGTCGTCAGAGGGGGAGCCAGGCGCCCTCACGCGGGGCCCGCGCGGCCAGGCGCCTGGCCGCGCCGCCCCTGCGTGTGGGGCCCTGGTGGCCCCCCTCCGACTCTCCTTCGGATCTCTGGAAGCTTCCGGGTGAAATAAGACTTCAGGAACTTATTTCGTCCAATTCCTAGAATATTTCCTGTGTATCACTCTGAAACACAAAAACAGCATAAAACAGGGAACTGGCACTGTGGCAACTCGTTAATAGGTTAGTTCCGGAAAATGCATAAAAGTGCCACTAAGTGTAACGAAACAATAGGCAAATGGTGTAAAAACAAGCATGGAGCATCAAAAATTATAGATATGTTGGAGACGTATCAGCTCACCATAGGGGCGCGCAGGACAGCCCTAGGCCGCGCCCCGTGGTGGTGAGGCCCACGAGTGGCTCCTCTCTGTCTCCTCTTCGGTTCCCTGGAAGCTTCGGTAAAATTTCTAGATGTCTGGCTTTTGTTTCATCCAATTACGAGAATATTTCCTGTGTAACTTTTCTGAAACACAAAAATAGGAGAAAACAGGGAACTGATACTGTGGCATCTCGTTAATAGGTTAGTTCCGGAAAATGCATAAAAATGCCACGAAGTGTAACGAAACACTAAGCAAATGGTGTAAAAACAAGTATGGAGCATCAAAAATTATGGATACGTTGGAGATGTATCAGCATCCCCAAGCTTAACTCCTGCTCGTCCTCGAGTAGGTAAGTGATAACAAAAGAAATAATTTTTGAGGTGACATGCACCTACACAATCTTGACCATATATGTAAGCGTTGTGCGCTGGGATCAAAAGAACTTAAGACATGGGCATGAAAGATATAATCTTGATAGAAGAAACTTAGCAACCATGTTATAACATGAAAATGAACACAAATGAAAGATCATGAGAATGAAACAATGAAAGTCAAACGTGTGTTCAAATCATAAGGAAAACATACAAATGGTTTTTAGCTTGTCCTTCATGAGAGAGCAAAACATAAATGCATAGGACACCTTCAAGTTTAAGAGGGCGACTAGATACAAGTAATTTAAGAACAAGTGAAACCAACAATATGAATCAATCAATGAAATCTTTGGGACAATGCACATTATACTGAGAATGACAACTATGCTCTCTTAGACGGTGCATAAAGGTAGAAGGTGGAGACTCAACATAAAAGTAAAAGAAAGGCCCTTCGCGGAGGGAAGCAATGATTAAACATGTGCTAGAGCTTTTCATTTGTAAAACAGAGATAAAACTTGGGTTTTGAGAGGTGGTTGTTTCATGTCAACGACTGATAATGGGGTCTTACTATCTTCCATAATAAACAAGTGAGAGCGGTTCTGAGTTCTTTTAAAAATTGGCACATTGGTGCTCTTTTATAAAGCTTTGGCACTCCTCCCAACCTTTTTTCCTTTCTCAAACCATGGCTAACCGATTACATCGGGTGCCCACCAACATTCACATACCATGGAGGAGTGCCTCTTTTTTTCTTTTTAGAATTAAATTCCAATGGTCCGACCAGCTCTCATGCAAAATTAATGACGAGAAGATGAAGCTGCCTAGTCGAGGGGTACTTAATTTAATATGGAAGATAGCAATTCCAACCACTACGTCCCCATGAGCTAAAAACTGTGGCACAAAACGAGAAGTAGTTGAAAGTTTTGAAAGGTAGCACATGAAAATTTACTTGGAATGGCTTACAAATACCATGCATAGGAATTTATAGTGGACACAATGGCAAACTTGGTTTTTAGGAGTTGGATGCACGAGTAGAGCTCATACTCAGTACAAAACGAGGGCTAGCAAAAGACTGGGAGCGACCAACTAAGAGAGCAATAATGGCCATAATCATGCAAAGCGACAAAGCAACATTAAAAGAAGCATAAGATGGCATCAAAAGTCAAAAACTAAATGATCATAGAGGCAATGGCGACTTTGTATGAGTCTAACATGTGTGAGCATGCGCCAAGTCAACCCAACTAAAGCATCAAAGGAGAAGACCAAAATAATGCTTCCAAATAATTAAAACAACGCATGATTTTTTCAAAGGCTCATTAAGCAATCTCAGTCATTTGAGACAAGTCATGCTACAGCAAAACCACTAAGCATACTATCAAAAAGACATCAAGCATGACATGCAAAAGCCTAGGCCGCAGTCTACACAAGCTCCTTCTTGTACCACTTTTTTTGCATAAAGCTTTTTCTCTTTTGCAACAACATTCGAACTTTTTATAAACGACTCTTTTGATGAAAACCAACATGGACCAGAGGTCAAAATATACCTTGATAAAAAGATATAACAATATCTGAACACAAATCAAGGCGAAAAACAAAAGCTAAACGCAGTTCTAGAAAAAGAGAACACTCGTTGAAACGATAAGAGTGAAAAACGGAGTGTTATTGGCAAATGAAAAGCGAGGCAACTTCTCCAAAGGAAATTTGTTGGTGTCCAACCATTTATTGCAGCAAACGAAACTAAACTAAACTGAAAACTAAAAACAACTGACGCTCCAAGAAAAGCACATAATGCATGAAGCAATAAAAATATAGTGTGTTGAAAGGTGACCTGATTTTTGCCGATGGAGAAGGGGTGCCTCGGGGGCATCCCCAAGCTTTAACGCTTGTACCTCTTGGATATTTCTTGGGGTGCGTGGGCATCCCCAAGCTTGAGCTTTTGTCCATTCTTCAACTCATCTCATCATTCTCCAATCCCTACACTTGAAAACTTCCTTCATACAAAACTAAACACAAATTTATTAGCAACATTAGTATAAGCATAACATTGAATCAACCCTTTTTGCTTCAGGTTTCAACTCAAAACCACCACATATAAAGCATATACTACTGTAGCAACTTCCCCAAAAGTTCCGTGATCAAAAGAACTCAAAAAGAAAGCGATAAAGCGGCAAACACAAATATTGGCAGAAATCTGTCAAAACAGAATAGCTGACAAAGGTCGAATTTTAGAGGGTTTTCTGTTGCTCAAATCAAAAAGTGTTCAGCTAATGAAAGTTTGGATATAACCTGGGGCATATGCACAAGAAATCGCAGGTCCAAAAGATATACAGAGAATTTTCACGAATTTTTACGGTGCAGCACCGAAAACAGTTTCAGGACAGCAACATCCCCAAATCTTACCTCACTCAAATTAGAGGCTTCTCTTGGCAAAAAAACGAAATAAAAAGGATAAGGAGAGGTTATTACAGTAGTAATAACTTCCAAGACTCAAATAAAAGAAAAAGAACTGAAAGTAAAAACATTGGGTTATCTCCCAAGAGTGCTTTTCTTTAACGCCTTTGAGCTAGGCGCAGAAAGTGCGAATCAAGTATTTTCGAAAGAGTCATTAAGATCAATTGCAGAAGTATTTTCAATAATAAATTGAATTGTGTCCAAATGAGTTTTTTAAGACCCTTTATGATCACTCTTTGGTACACTACTTTCATCAAAAAGGTTTTCAGGACAAATCCAACTAAAATTCTTTTCCAAAGCTTCATGAATTCCTACAAGTTTACAAGGTATTGGCACTCTAAAATCTTTATTGGGTGTACCAACAACCTCTACAGGCGAGCCAAGCTTATTAAATTTCTTAAAAACTTCCCTAGCCTCAATGGCAACATCTTAAATTCTATGCGCAAAGTTTCTAAGATAAAAGCTTTCTTTTCAGGATCCTCAATATCATGAAGCTTAAGAAACATGTGTTGCATAAAAGGATTAAGGCTAGCAAACCTAGCTTCCAACATGTGAATTAAATAAGCAAAAGCAACTTCATAACTAGGAGCAAGCTCAACCAAAGACTTTTCTTCAACATCTTTATGCATACTAATATGATTAAAGAACTCCTCAATGTTACTTTTTCCAATAATTGAACCACTACCTACTGAGAGGTCCTCCAAAACGTACTTAGGGAACAACATAATGAACTAGAGTAGAGAAGTAACAACTATAAAGGATACTAATTTTTTTGTGTTTTTGATAAAACGATGCAAGTAAAAATAAAGTAAAAGCAAAACTTAAAACAAAGTAAAGGATGTGCATGCGAAACTCCCCTTGCAGAAGTCTTCTTTTTCCCCGGCAACGACACTAGAAAACTTGTTCATGGCGCGGTGATGATGGTGCCAGAAAACTTCTTGGCGTGTAGTTGATCAAGTAAATGACCGGCCAGTTGGAAACCCCAAGAGAAGGTTTGATGAATATAGCAGCAAGTTTTCCCTCAGTTATGAAACCAAGGTTATCAATCCAGTAGGAAAAATCGAAACGACTGAAGGTGATGCCCGCTAGCTTCGCGACAGCTCCGGACAATTTATAGGGCACCTCGTCCAAGCTTTGCTTTGTGAGCGGCAACGTGGAACCTGCACACAACACAACCAAATACTTTGCTCCCAACTTACGATGAGGTTGTCAATCTCACCGGTTTGCTTGAAACAAAGGAATGAGCGTATCGAGTGGAAAGTGATAGTAATATGCGAGTAAAGTAAACAGTGCGAGTAAAGTAAACAGGTGATAGCAATATAAAGGAAATAGGACCGGGGTTCACAGTTCACTAGTGGTGTCTCTCCATAACATAAAATGACACATGCTGGGTAAATAAATTACAGTTGGGAAATTGATAGAATAAAGACAACGTGCATGTCGAGAGGATCACTATGAGATTTACTCTGGTCATTACAACAAGATACATAGACCGCCATCCAACTGCATCTATGACTAATAATCCACTTGTGGCGAATCAATCCAAGAACTCCACAAGTATTAAGTTGCGAACAACAGATAACTGTATTAAGCAAAGTGTGTAATGTAAACAAAGCATATGCCCTTGAGCATATGAATGTTGTTTTCTCCCTAATGGAAACAACACATCTACAACCTTAGAGGTTTCTGTCACTCCCCCAGATTAAATAGAGGCATGAACCCACTATCGAGCATAAATACCCCCTCTTGGAGTCACTAGCAACTACTCGGCCAAGATAGCTACTAACAACGGAGAGCATGCAAGATCATAAACAACATAGAGATAACATAAGATATATTTCAGTATAGCAACTTAATCATAACACCAATATTCATCGGATCCCAACAAACCAAACATGTAGAATTACATAACGGTGATCTCAATCATGTAGGGCAGCTCATGAGATCTAAACATGAAGCACATGGTGGAGAAGACAACCATCTAGCTACTGCTATGGACCCATAGTCCAAGGTAGACTACTCACTCTTCGTGCCGGAGGCAAGCATGGCGATGAAAAAGACCTCCGGTGGTGATTCCCCTCTCCGGCAATGTGCCGGGAAGAGCTTCTGGACCCTCCTGATCTCGGGTCGATGGCGGTGGCGGATCGCGATGTATTCTGCAAAAGTGATCGGGTTTTTAGGTTTTTCCCGTTGGGGGGTCTTTATAGGCGAAGGGGCGGTGTCAGAAGTGGACCTGGTGGGGCTCACCATAGGAGGGCGCGGGCCAGCCCTAGGCCGTGCCCCCAGGTGGTGAGGCCCACCAGTGGCTCCTCTCCGTCTCCTCTTCGGTTCCCTGGAAGCTTCGGTAAATTTCTGGACGTCTGGCTTTTGTTTCGTCCAATTCCAAGAATATTTCCTGTGTAACTTTTCTGAAACACAAAAACAGCAGAAAATAGGGAACTAGCACTGTGGCATCTCATTAATAGGTTAGTTCCGGAAAATGCATTAAAATGCCACGAAGTGTAACGAAACACTAAGCAAATGGTGTAAAAACAAGCATGGAGCATCAAAAATTATGGATACGTTGGAGACGTATCAAGGACTGCGTAGGAGCAAGCTCAACTCCACCGCTGCGTACCGTCGTGCTACGGGAATTCCGGATCTGATCCACAACCGATCTACTTCCGCAATATCGACTGGATCGGAGGGGCTGGAAGAAGTCATCGTTTACCCGTATGCGTATGAGTACTACGAGGTGCTACACTTGTGGCACTAAGTCGTTGCGCCGTTGTTATCACACTGGTGTCATGGCATCGAAATCTTTACGACCTTGAGGTCGGCTACTTTGGCTTCATCATCAATGCTTGTGAGAGGACGTAATCCCCGTGTTCGGTCTGCAAGGGTATGTCACCAAATCTCCAGTTAATCGTTATAGTATTACTAATAGGTAGATCTTGGGCAATTCGGGTTGCGTAGCCAATAACTTTTTGTTATTAGCGTCAAACCCCAACAGTAGCGACGATGCGCTAGGTCGAGAAGACACGATAGTGAGAGCGTCGGGCGTAGCCGGGTAGCATAGGCAACCCTAGAATTGGTGGTGGGCTCATGTATCGATAGGCACGTAGGCTATTTAGGGTTGGTGATGGGATCAAGTATTGGTACTAGTGGTGTGCTTCAGATAAGTCACGGCACTAGAGACATGCATAGTTCGGGTCGGGCAATTGGGCAACACACTGGTTGTGTGTCCCATTGTGTGCCACACAGCTGATAATGTCCAAGTAGTGGTGTGTGTCTTCTTGACATGCCACCAATATTTGGTCCCCTATAATCATATCTCTGCTAGTGTAAATAGGAATACACACATGAATTCTAATAAACATTGTAACATCCCAAGTTTTTATCAAATTTTGGAATAAAAAAAATTGTTTTGTTTGTGTTGATTTAAATTTCACAGGGATTTAAAACTTTTTGAGTTTATTTAAAGGCTTTATTATAAAAACTACTTCAAACTCTTATTTATTTCTTGAAGAATTCTTTTGAGAAAATGAAAGTTTCCAAAATATTACTTTGCACTCAATTCTATGCAAGCTTATTTGCATAGGAAGTATTTACCAAATGGTTTATGTTAAATAAAGCTTGCATTTATAAAACCATGTTTGAAAATGAATTTCAAAATATTGCTTTATAAAGTTTTCTCTCTGATTTTAAAGAATTAATTTTCAAACCCTAATACTATTTTTGCATCTTGCAAATAAAGCCCTCTTTCCAAATTTATGAAGTTTTATTGAAAATCTTGTTTTAATTTGAAAACTGGTTTTCTTACTGTTTTAAAACATTGTGGTGATTTTTAGAAAATTTTAGTTTTTGGTTTAAGCTCATTTGGAGCTATTATGAAAAGGTTTTGAATAAACAAGAAATCAGAAAAAAGAAAATCAAAAGAACAAAAAAAAGGGCAAAGAGGCTCTGGGGAGCCGTTCCGGCCCAGCCCCAGATCCGGCCCACGACCCAGCAGGCGAATCCCGAAAGGGTATCGCTGCCCCTCTCTCCTCTCGCTGACATGCGGGGCTCGCATGTTAGCATCTCCCTCTTCCTCCGACTGGAGTCCCTCCCCAGCACGGAGCTCGCCCTGGCCGTCAATCGCGTCGCCCCGCTGGAAACCCTAGCCCCTTCTCCACGCCACCCTCCCCTATAAAGCCCCCATCCCTTCCTCTGTCTCCTCCCCTTTTTCCCGAACCAGAAACGCTGCCAGGCTACGAAATTTCTCCACCGAAGCTCACAGACCCCGACGGCGTCCTTCATCGATTCCGACGTTGTACGGCGACCCTGTCCTCCCCTCTGGTTTTTCCCCTCTTTTCTCTCCATTGCACATCCCCTGACCCTATTAATTGGACCTATTCCATAGAGAAACGAGCTCCTCGACGCTCTATGATGTCTACACACGCTTCTGTTCTTGTAGACGGTGTTGGGCCTCCAAGTGCAGAGGTTTGTAGAACAGCAGCAAGTTTCCCTTAAGTGGATCACCCAAGGTTTATCGAACTCAGGGAGGAAGAGGTCAAAGCTATCCCTCTCAAACAACCCTGCAATTACGATACAGAAAGTCTCTTGTGTCCCCAACACACCCAATACACTTGTCAGATGTATAGGTGCACTAGTTCGGCGAAGAGATAGTGAAATACAAGTGGTATGGATGATTACAAGTAGTAAATACAATCTGGAATAAAAATGGCAGCAAGCAAACAAGTAACAAAACAGCGAGTAAACGGTGTGCAAAGCTTGGAAACAAGGCCTAGGGATCATACTTTCACTAGTGGACACACTCCCAACAAATATAACATAATTGAACCAATAGATAACTTCTCTTCACTATGGTACTCTGAATTACTCTCCTATTGAATAACACTAATCATTGCATAGGGCTACGAAGCACTCCTCAAAGTTCATCAAGTACTTGACAAACACCACTCATAGAGATATCCAAATCAAATCACAACTCAAGATAGATATTATTGCAACTTAGACCAAGTACTAACACGGTGCACACACTGTCAACATTACACCATGAAAGGAGGAATAGATCACTTCAATACTATCATAGTGATAATTATTCTCATAATCCATAAGAGATCACAATCGTAGCCTAGACCAAGTACCACCATGATGCACGCATTGTCACCGTTACACCATGACAGGAGGAATAGATTACTTTAATAACACACTAGAGTACACATAATGAAGAAGAGTAACATCTACTTATTCAATATGATACAAAGCTCACGATCACATAAAGATCACATCATGGGAGAGAGAGGTGAACCACATAGCTACCGGTAGAGCCCTCAGCCCCGGGGATGAACTACTCCCTCTTCATCATAGGAGACAGCAAGGTTGATGGAGATGGCGGTGAGGTCGATGGAGACGGCGGAGACGGCGATGGAGACGGATGGAGATGGCTCCGGGGGCACTTCCCCGTCCTAGCAGGGTGCCAGAACAAAGACTTCTATCCCCCGAAATTCATCGGTGGCGGCGGCGGAGCTACGGAACTGTTCTGGAAATTTCGCCGACCCTCCTAGGGTTTTCCGTCCCGAGGCTTTATATAGGCGAAGGGGCATCATCAGGGGGCTGCCAGGGTGGCCTCACACATAGGGGGCGCGGCCAGGGCCAGGGCCGCGCTGCCTTGGTGTGTGGGCAGCCCCTGGCCCCCCCTCCGGCTCTCGTTTGGTCCTCGTCCTTCGTCCGGGAAAAATAAGACTTCTGGAACTTGTTTCATTCAATTCCGAGAATATTTCCTGTGTAGCATTTCTGAAACACAAAAATAGCAGAAAACAAGGAACTGGCACTGTGGCATCTTGTCAATAGGTTAGTTCCAGAAATCGCATAAAAACGGCACGAAGTGTAACGAAACACAAGGCAAATGGTGTAAAAACAAGCATGGAGCATCAAAAATTATAGATACGTTTGAGACGTATCAGCATCCCCAAGGTTAACTCCTGCTCGTCCTCGAGTAGGTAAGTGATAACAAAAGAAATAATTTTTGAGGTGACATGCACCTACACAATCTTGATCATGTAGGTAAAGCATTGAGTGCTGAGATCAAATAACTTAAAACATGGGCATGAAAGACATAATCTTGATAATAGAAACTTAGCAACCATGTTATAACATGAAAATGAACACAAACAAAAGATCATGAAAATGAAACAATGAAAGTCAAACGTGTGTTCAAATCATATGGAAAAACATAGTAAATGGTTTTCAGCTTGTCCTTCATGGAGAGCAAAACATAAATGCATAGGACACCTTCAAGTTTAAGAGGGCGACTAGATACAAATAATTTAAGAACAAGTGAAACCAACAATATGAATCAATCAATGAAAACTTTGGGACAATGCACATTATACTAAGAATGACAACTATGCTCTCTTAATGGTGCATAAAGGTAGAAGGCGGTGACTCAACATAAAAGTAAAAGAAAGGCCCTTCGCAGAGGCAAGCAGTGATTAAACATGTGCTAGAGCTTTTCATTTGTAAAACAGAGAGATAAAAATTGGTTTTGAGAGGTGGTTGCTTTTGTCAACGACTGGCAATGGGGTTCTTACTATCTTCCATACAAAAATGAAGCAAGTTTTTGAGAGAGAGATTGGCACTTTTGTGCTCTTTTTATAAAGCTTGTCACTCCTCCCCACCTTTTTACATTTCTCAAACCATGGCTAACCGATTCCAACGGGTGCCCACCAACATTCACATTCCATGGTGGAGTGCCTTTTTTTCTTTCTTTTTTCTCTTTTTTTTTCTTTTTGGAATAAGCAATATGGAAGATAGCAAATCCGACCACTACGTCCCCATGAGCTGAAAACAGTGTCACAAAACGAGAAGTATTTTGAAGGTTTTTTGAAAGGTAGCACATAAAAATTTACTTGGAATGGCTTGCAAATACCATGCATAGGAATTTATAGTGGACACAAGGGCAAACTAGGTTTTTGGGAGTTGGATGCACGAGTAAAGCTCATACTCGGTACAAAATGAGGGCTAGCAAAAGACTGGGAGCGACCAACTAAGAGAGCAATAATTGCCATAATCATGCAAAACGACAAAGCAACATTAAAAGAAGCATAAGATGACATCAAAAGTCAAAAAATAAATGATCATAGAGGCTATAGGCGACCTATTTTTGTAGTCAACATGGTTTAAGCATGTGCCAAGTCAACCCAAATAATGTATCAAAGGAGAAAACCAAATTAATGCTTCCAAATAATATAAACAACGCATGATTTTTTTCAAAGGCTCATTAAGCAATCTCAGTCATTTGAGAAAAGTCATGCTACAGCAAAAATCACTAAGCATACTATCAAAACGACATCAAACATAACATGCAAAAGTCTAGGCCGCAGTCTACACAAGCTCCTTCTTGTACCACTTTTTTGCATAAAGCTTTTTCTCTTTTCCAACACCATTCAAACCTTTTTGAGACAACTCTTTTGAGGAAAACCAACATATACCAGAGGTCCAAATACACCTTGATGCAAAGATAAAACAAGATCTGAACAAAAATCAAGGCAAAAAATGCAAGCTAAACGCAGTAGCAGAAAAAGAGAACACTCATTGAACGATAAGAGTTAAAACTAGAGTGTTCTTGGCAAATGAAAAGCGAGTTCATCTCCTCCAAAAGAAACATGATGTGATCTAACCATTTATTGCAGCAAACAAAACAAAAGAAAACTGAAAACAAAAACAACTGACGCTCCAAGAAAAACGCATAGTGCATGAAGCAATAAAAATATAGTGTCTTGAAAGGTGACCTGATTTTTGCCGATGAAGAAGGGGTGCCTCGGGGCATCCCCAAGCTTTGACGCTTGTACTTCTTGGATATTTCTTGGGGTGATGCATGGGCATCCCCAAGCTTGAGCTTTTGTCCATTCTTCATCTCATCTCATCATTCTCCAATCCCTACACTTGAAAACTTCCTTCATACAAAACTAAACACAATTCTATTAGCAACATTAGTGTAAGCATAACATAGAATCAACCCTTTTTGCTTCAGGTTTCAACTCAAAACCACCACATATAAAGTATAAACTACTGTAGCAACTTCCCCAAAAGTTCCGTGATCAAAAGAACTCAAAAGAAAGCGATAAAGCGGCAAACATAAATATTGGCAGAAATCTGTCAAAACAGAACAGCTGACAAAGGTCGAATTTTGGATGTGTTTTCTATTGCTCAAATCCAAAAGTGTTCAACTAATGAAAGTTTGGATATAACCTGGGGCATATGCACAAGAAATTGCAGGTCCAAAATATATACAGAGAATTTTCACAAATTTTTACGGTGCAGCACCGAAAACTGTTTTAGGACAGCAACATCCCCAAATCTTACCTCACCCGAATTAGAGGCTTCTCTTGGCACAACAACGAAATAAAAAGGATAAGGAGCGGTTATTACAGTAGTAATAACTTCCAAGACTCAAATAAAAGAAAAAGTACTGAAAATAAAACATTGGGTTATTTCCCAAGAGTGCTTTTCTTTAACGCCTTTGAGCTAGGCGCAGTAATTTGCAAAGATGCTCATGTGGGCGCCATATAAGAGCTTGAGGCAAAGGCGCCATATAGAAACTTAAAGCAATAGAGAGCATCAAAAAGCAAATGTGAAAGACATTTAAATCTAAACCACTTCCTATGCATAGGAATCTTATATGAAAATAAATCAACGAGGCACATAGTAGCAAGCATGGATTGATAAAACAAGTGCCACTTCAAGATTTGCAACATAGAGAGGGGAAACTCAATATTGTTGAGATCCATTAAACCATGTTTCCCTCTCTCATAATAACTTTTAGTAGTATCATGAATAGAACTAACAATATAACTATCACATAAAGCATCTCTATCATGAGCCACATGCATAAAAGAATTAATACTCCCCACATGAACAATAGTAGTAGGAGCAGATTCAACAGAATAATTATTCTCATCACCATAATCATCAAAAATAGGAGGCATATTGTAATCATAACTAATTTTATCCTCAATAGTAGGTGAACTGAAAATATTATACCCATCATCATAACCATCATAAACTAGAGGTTTAGTATCATCACAAGCTAAAGAACAGCTATTTCGCAAAGCATATTCTTCAAACATATCATCATAAGAAGGAACATCACATATGGGAGATAAAATATTATCAGAACAAACTTTCTCCACTAAACCTGGGGAACTAAAAATATCATGCTTAACAAAACCAGCTTCCCTAAGCTTAGACTTTTCCATAGCATTAGCAATAACAGGATTCAAAGCATTCGTACTAATAACATTGCTATGTGAAATAAGCTCCAAAGGTTTTTCAATTTTCTCTTCAAATCTAAACTCAGAAAAAAGACTAAAGAACTCTTTATTTTCCATTAAGCCTAACTAGTGAAAATAAAAACAAGAAACAAAAAGATGTAATTGCAGAATCTAAAGGAAATAACTCCGAGTACTCACACAGGAGGATGTGAGTACCTTTTACCTTACCTCCCCGGCAACGGTGCCAGAAAAGAGCTTGATGTCTACACACGCTTCTATTCTTGTAGACAGTGTTGGGCCTCCCAGTGCAGAGGTTTGTAGAACAGCAGCAAGTTTCCCTTAAGTGGATCACCCAAGGTTTATCGAACTCAGGGAGGAAGAGGTCAAAGCTATCCCTCTCAAACAACCCTGCAATTACGATACAGAAAGTCTCTTGTGTCCCCAACACACCCAATACACTTGTCAGATGTATAGGTGCACTAGTTCGGCGAAGAGATAGTGAAATACAAGTGGTATGGATGATTACAAGTAGTAAATACAATCTGGAATAAAAATGGCAGCAAGCAAACAAGTAACAAAATAGCGAGTAAACGGTGTGCAAAGCTTGGAAACAAGGCCTAGGGATCATACTTTCACTAGTGGACACACTCCCAACAAATATAACATTATTGAACCAATAGATAACTTCTCTTCACTATGGTACTCTGAATTACTCTCCTATTGAATAACACTAATCATTGCGTAGGGCTACGAAGCACTCCTCAAGGTTCATCAAGTACTTGACAAACACCACTCATAGAGATATCCAAATCAAATCACAACTCAAGATAGATATTATTGCAACTTAGACCAAGTACTAACACGGTGCACACACTGTCAACATTACACCATGAAAGGAGGAATAGATCACTTCAATACTATCATAGTGATAATTATTCTCATAATCCATAAGAGATCACAATCGTAGCCTAGACCAACTACCACCATGATGCATGCACTATCACCGTTACACCATGGCAGGAGGAATAGATTACTTTAATAACACACTAGAGTACACATAATGTAGAAGAGTAACATCTACTTATTCAACATGATACAAAGCTCACGATCATATAAAGATCACATCATGGGAGAGAGAGGTGAACCACATAGCTACCGGTAGAGCCCTCAGCCCCGGGGATGAACTACTCCCTCCTTATCATAGGAGACAACAAGGTTGATGGAGATGGCGGTGAGGTCGATGGAGACGGCAGAGACGGCGATGGAGACCGATGGAGATGGCTCCGGGGGCACTTCCCCGTCCAGATAGGGTGCCGGAACAGAGACTTCTGTCCCCCGAAATCCGTCGGCGGCTGCGGCGGAACTACGAAACTATTCTGGAAATTTCGCCGACCCTCCTAGGGTTTTCCGTCCTGAGGCTTTATATAGGTGAAGGGGCATCGTCAGGGGGCTGCCAGGGTGGCCTCACACATAGGGGGCGCGGCTAGGGCCTGGGTCGCGCCGCCCTGGTGTGTGGGCAGCCCCTGGCCCCCCTCCGGCTCTCGTATGGTCCTCGTCCTTCGTCCGGGAAAAATAAGACTTCTGGAACTTGTTTCGTTCAATTCCGAGAATATTTCCTATGTAGCATTTCTGAAATACAAAAATAGCAGAAAATAGGGAACTGGCACTGTGGCATCTTGTCAATAGGTTAGTTCTGAAAATTGCATAAAAACGCCACGAAGTGTAACGAAACACAAGGCAAATGGTGTAAAAACAAGCATGGAGCATCAAAAATTATAGATACGTTTGAGACATATCGCTCTACCGACGCCACCTCCGCCCGAGCTCCTCCAGCCGCATCCCCACCCTGTAGCTGGAAACAATCAACACCGCCGATCACTCCATCGAGCTCCCCTCATCCAGGTGCACGCCGTCCACCATCCCATTGCCTTCGGAGACCCCCAGATCGTCGCCGTAGATCGTTATCTGGCCGTGCTTTGCCGGTTACCGCCAGAAACCTAGCCCCATGGTGAGCTCCTCTCTCTCCTTCTCTGACAACCGTTGGATTTAGATCCAAGTGATAGGAACAGATCACTTATGCGAATAGGTATGGTCAGATCTGGACCATCTGATCCTCTTATAATCCGACGGCCCACATCCTTGATCCAATCGAATCGGTATGAACTAATCAAAAACAGCCATGTGTCGAGTCCTGGGCTGCTCTGATTCAAATTAGATTCAAATCCTTTTAAAAACCTGCTGATGGTGCGGTGTTGATGATGTAAATGACCGACCAGTTGGGAACCCCAAGAGAAGGTGTGATGAGCACAGCAGCAAGTTTTCCCTCAGTTATGAAACCAAGGTAATCAATCCAGTAGGAGAAAGCCAAACTTAAGAAGGTGGTGCTTGCTAGCTTCGTGACACCCCGGACAATGGCGCCAGACAGCTTGTTGGTGTGTCTTCACCTAGCAGCAACATAAAACCTGCACACAACACAAAAAGATAATTTGCTCCCAACTTACGATGAGGTTGTCAATCTCACCGGTTTGCTGTAAAGAAAGGAATGAGCGTATCGAGTGGTAAAAGGATAATAGTAATGCAAGTAAAGTAAACAGTGCGAGTAAAGTAAACAGTAAAGCTATGTAAAGGAAATGGGACAGGGGTATACAGTTCACTAGTGGTGTCTCTCCATAAGATAAATAAAGCATGCTGGGTATACAAATTACAGTTGGGCAATTGATAGAGTAAAGATAATGTACATACATCACGAGGATCACTATGAGGCTTACTCTGGGCATTACAAAAAAATACATAGACCGTAATCCAACTGCATCTATGACTAAAAATTCACTCGCGGGGATATCGTCCGAAGACCGCTTGAGTATTAAGTTGCAAACAACAGATAATCGCATTAAGCAAAGTGCGTAATGTAAACAAAGCAAATGTCCTTGGACACAAGAATGTTGTTTTCTCCCTAGTGGCAACAGCACATCTACAACCTTAGAGGTATCTGTCACTCCCCCAGATTAAATAGAGGCATGAACCCGACTATCGAGCATAAATACTCCCTCTTGGAGTTACTAGCATCTACTCGGCCAAGATAGCTACTAGCAACAAAAAGCATGCAATATCATAAACAACATAGAGATAACATAAGATATAATTCAGCACATCAACTTGACATAGTACCAATACTCATCGGATCCCAACAAACACAACATGTATGATTATATAAAGATGATCTTGATCATGTAGGGCAGCTTACAAGATCTAAACATGAAGCACATGGTGGAGAAGACAACCATCTAGCTACTGCTATGGACCCATAGTCCAAGGTAGACTACTCACACATCACTCCAGAGGCGACCATGTTGGTGTAGAAGGCCTCCAGTAGGGATTCTCCTCTCTGGCAGGGTGCCGAGAAGAGCTCCTGGATCCTCCCGATCTCGATTCGATGACGGCGGCGGCTTGCAGTATGTTTCTGAGAAAAGCGATCCGTCCCTTAGGTTTTTCCCGTCAAGGGGACTTTATAGGCGAAGGGGCGTCGTCAGGAGGTGGGCCAGGCGGCCTCACCATGGGTGGGCGCGGCCAGGGGATGGGCCGCGTCCCCTGTGGTGTGGCCAGCCTCTGGCCCCCCTCCGTCTCATCTTCGGTCTTCGCGAAGCTTCGGTAAAAATAGGAGGTTCAGCTTTTGTTTTATCCAATTCTGAGAATATTTCCTGTGTAACTTTTCTGAAACACAAAAACAACAAAAAATAGGGAACTGGCACTGTGGCATCTTGTTAATAGGTTAGTTCTGGAAAATGCATAAAAACACCACGAAGTGTAACAAAACACTAAGCAGATGGTGTAAGAACAAGCATGGAGCATCAAAAATTATAGATACGTTTGAGACGTATCAAGCATCCCCAAGATTAAGTCCTGCTCGTCCTCAAGTAGGTAAGTGATACCAAAAGAATAATTTTTGAGGTGACATGCACCATCACAATCTTGATCATCTATGTAAGCATTGAGTGTTGGGATCAAAGAACTTAAAACATGGGCATAAAAGACATAATCTTGACAATAGAAACTTAACAACCATGTTATAACATGAAAAGAAACACAAACGAAAGATCATGAATAATAAAACAATGAAAGTCAAATGTGTGTTCAAATCATATGGAAAAACATAGCAAATGGTTTTCAGCTTGTCCTTTATGGAATAGCAAAACATAAATGCATAGAACACCTTCAAGTTTAAAAGGGCGACTAGATACAAATAGTTTAAGAAGAAGTGAAACCATAATCATGAATCAATCAATAATAACTTTGGGACAATGCACATTAAACTCAGAATGGCAACTATGCTCTCATAGACGGTGCATAAAGGTAGAAGGTGGTGACTCAACATAAAAGTAAAAGAAAGGCCCTTCGCAGAGGGAAGCAGTGATTGCAAGTTTTATAAACCTTCAAAAATTATGGTACTTACTAGCTTTGAGCTCTCATTGCCCCCATCATAGGCATCTTGAATGGTTAAAGTAAATGCAAGAATGTTTATGAGTATATGCTTGACAAATCATAAGTTGAAAACCTCGTGTCCCGTAAAGTATGAATACCCAAACCTCATGCTACTCGACTTAGAGTCCCGAGCAAGCTCTTGTCATTGTAAGTATACACGTATCATCGAGAACCGCCAATGGGATACCTCCTTGCCCAATGACATGGAACAAGCCCACATCAAAATGATAGGACAAACAGACAATGAACACCTCGGTATCTCTTTTATTTACCATTGGTATAGCTTTTTATTTTGAGATGCGTCGTCGAATGTCCACTATGGGCATGCTGTAAATTTCCACCATGAATTATGCATGGCTTAGATTAGCGGCCCAGGCGTTTCTCTAACACGTATACAAACTCCATGATCCCGCAAGATTCCCAACTTATTTCACATCACGAGTATCCATAAACAAAAGATCACGATATCAACTCAAATAAGAATTGCAATGTTGAAAGATTACCCCATGACGGTATGGTTTGGCTAATTTCCAACTTACGACTTGCAAGCATAATGTCAACATAAAAGAGCCACAATGTCAAATTTATTAAAAGCGAGAAAAGTAAAGTGTGCCATCAGGTTCGTGAGAGCTTTACTGACTAATTTTCACATAACACCAAAAGAGTTTAATTTGAAGGATAGATAAAAGCAAGTCAAATGTACTTGGAATAGCAAATTTCTAATAGGTATGTATGGTGGACACATTGGAATAATTTGGATTTTTTAAAGGTAGCACATTGGAATAATTTTTTAAAGGTAGCACATGAAAATTTACTTGGAATGGCTTACAAATACCATGCATAGGAATTTATAGTGGACACATTAGCATAACTTGGTTTTTGGGAGTTGGATGCACGAGTAGAGCTCATACTCAGTACAAAATGAGGGCTAGCAAAAGACTGGGAGCGACCAACTACGAGAGCAATAACGGCCATAATCATGCATAGCGACAAAACATCATTAAGAGAAGCATAAAATGGCATCAAAACTCAAAAACTAAATGATCATAAAGGCTTATGGCGACTTTGTATGAGTCAAACATGTTGTAAGCATGCGCCAAGTCAACCCAAATAAAGCATCAAGGAGAAAACCAAATTAATGCTTCCAAATAATAAAAACAACGCATGATTTTTTCAAAGGCTCATTAAGCAATCTCAGTAATTTGATACAAGTCATGCTACAGCAAAAATCACTAAGCATACTATCAAAATGACATCAAGGATGGCATGAAAAAGTCTAAGCCGCAGTCTAAACAAGCTCCTTTTTGTACCACTTTTTTGCATGAAACTTTTTCTTTTTTCCAACACCATTCAAACCTTTTTGAAACAACTCTTTTGATGAATACCAACATATACCAGAGGTACAAATACACCTTGATACAAAGATAAAACAAGATCTGAACAAAAATCAAGGCGAAAAATGAAAGCTAAACGCAGTTCTAGAAAAAGAGAACACTCGTTGAATGATAAGAGTGAATAACGGAGTGTTCTTGGCAAATGAAAAGCGAGTAAATCTCCTCCAAAAGAAATTTTTTGGGGTCCAACCATTTATTGCAGAAAACAAAACAAAATAAAACTAGAAGCAAAAGTAAATACGCTCCAAGAAAAATGCATAGTGCATGAAGCAATAAAAATATAGTGTTTTGAAAGGTGACCTGATTTTTGCCGATGAAGAAGGGGTGCCTCGGGAGCATCCCCAAGCTTTGACGTTTGTACCTCTTGGATATTTCTTGGGGTGCATGGGCATCCCCAAGCTTGATCTTTTGTCCATTCTTCACCTCATCTCATCATTCTCCAATCCCTACACTTGAAAACTTCCTTCATACAAAACTTCACACAATTCTATTAGCAATGTTAGCATAAACATAATAATGAATCAACCCTTTTTGGTTCAGGTTTCAACTCAAAAACACCACATATAAAGCATATATACTGTAGCAACTTCCCCAAAAGTTCCGTGATCAAAAGAACTCAAAAATAAAGCGATCGAGAGGCAAACACAAATAATGACAGAAATCTGTCAAAACAGAACAGCTGTCAAAGGTTGATTTTTTCGAAGACCTTCTGTTGCTCAAATAAAAAAGTGCAAAACTAATGAAAGTTTGGATATAACCTGGGGCATATGCACAAGAAATCGAAGGTCAAAAAGATATTCTGAGAATTTTCACGAATTTTTACGGTGCAGCACCAAAATCTGTTTCAGGACAACAACTTCCCCAAATCTTACCTCCCTCAAATTAGAGGTTCTTCTTGGCACAACAATGAAATAAAAAGGATAAGAAGTGGTTATTACAGTAGTAATAACTTGCAAGACTCAAATAAAAGAAAAAGTACTGAAAAGAAAACAATGGGTTATCTCCCAAGAGTGCTTTTCTTTATCAGGCGCAGAAAGTGCGAATCAAGTAATATCAAACGATGAAGCATCAAGTTCATAATTTGCTCTAAGAATAGAGTCAAAAATTAATTTCTTCCTCCTTCTAGGGAAGTGTTCCATACCTTTCTTGAGTGGGAATTGATATTTGATGGTGTCTTCCTTCATATCAATGATGGCACCTATAGTTCAAAGAAAAGGTCTTCCCAAAATAATAGGACATGAAGCATTGCATTCAACATCCATAACAAGAAAATCAATGGGAACAAGGTTATTGTTAACCATAATAAGTACATCATTAATTCTTCCCAAAGGTTTCTTCTTAGCAACATCAGCAAGAGGAACATCAAAATAACACTTTTCAAGCGGTGGTAAACCAAGCATATCATAAATCTTTCTAGGCATAACAGAAATACTAGCACCTAGATCACATAAAGCATGGCAATCAAAACTATTAACATGCATATCAATGATGGGCTCCCAACCATCTTCTAACTTCTTGGGAATAAAAGCTTTTTTGCTTCAACTTTTCCTCCCTAATTTTCATAAGAGCATTTGTAATATGATTTGTAAAAGCAATATTCAAAGAACTAGCATTAGGACTCAAAGCAAGCTTTTGTAAGAACAAAATAACTTCAGATATATTGCAGCCATCAACATCAAAATCATTAAAAGAAATAGAGCTATCATCTCCTACACTCCGAAAAATTTTAGCACTCTTTTGAGAAAAAGTTTTTGCAGTTTTGGGCTCTTTAACACGAGTAGGAGTTTTCTCTACACCAATCAAAATAAGAGGATTGCTAGCATTTGGAACAACATCATTAGAGGTGGTAATGGTACATACCTTCATATTTCTAGCCATCTCATCTTCTCTTTCCCACCTGGCATGCAATTCTGCTAACATCCTAACATTTTCATCTATCTTAACTTGAATAGCATTAGTAGCAGCAAAAGTATTATTTTCCTTCACCTCATTAGGAAACACTTTTAGTTTCAGAAGTTCAACATCAAGAGCAAGGCTATCAACTTTAGAAGTAAGAATATCAATTTTACCCATCTTTTCCTCAACAGACTTGTTAAAAGCAGTTTGCTTACCGATGAAGTCCTTGAGCATGACTTCAAGCTCAGAGGGTGCACCCCTAGTGTTGTTCGAGGAATTACCATAAGAGTTACCATAACCATTACCATTGGTAGAAGGATACGGCCTATAATTGTTGCTAGCAAAATAGTTCCTATAAGCATTGTTGTTGAAATTATTGTTTCTAATGAAGTTTACATCAACATGCTCTTCTTGAGAAACCAAAGAGGCCAAAGGAACATTATTGGGATCAACATGAGTTCTATCATTAGAAAGCATAAGCATAATAGCATCAATCTTATCACTCAAGGAAGAGGTTTCCTCAACAGAATTTACCTTCTTACCTTGTGGAGCTCTCTCCGTGTGCCACTCAGAATAATTTATCATCATGTTGTCAAGAAGCTTTGTTGCAGCGCCCAAGGTAAGGGACATAAAAGTGCCTCCAGCAGCTGAATCCAATAGATTTCTTGAAGAAAAATTCAGTCCTACATTAAAGGTTTGGACAATCATCCAAGTAGTCAGTCCATGAGTAGGGCACTTCTTTATCATAGATTTCATTCTTTCCCAAGCTTGAGCAACATGTTCATTATCAAACTGTCTAAACTTCATGATATCACTACACAAAGCTATAATCTTAGCAGGAGGATAGTATTTTCCAATAAAAGCATCCTTACACTTATCCCAAGAATCAATACTATTTCTAGGCAAAGATAGCAACCAATCCTTATCTCTTCCTCTTAAAGAGAAAGGGAACAACTTAAGCTTAATAATATTAACATCTACATCCTTATAATTTTGCATCTCACATAGCTCAACAAAGTTGTTGAGATGAGCTGCAGCATCATCAGAACTGGCACCAGAAAATTGCTCTTTTATAACAAGATTTATCAAAGCAGGTTTGATCTCATAAAAATTTGCCTCAGGAGCAGGTGGCGCAATAGGAGTGCAGATAAAATCATTGTTTTTGGTGCTAGTAAAGTCACACAACTTGGTGTTTTCAGGAGTACCCATTCTAGCAAAACTAAAAGTAAGTAAATAAAAGCAACTATAAAGGAAACTAATTTTTTTTTTTGATAAAAGATGCAAGCAAAAATAAAATAAAGCAAAACAATAAACAAAGTAAAAGATTGTGCGTGCGAGACTCCCCTTGCAGAAGTCT